>WSYH01000866.1:0-20961 GCA_036426205.1 Ascaphus truei | reverse complement strand
ATAATAATATAATAATATTAATACCAAGGGCCATCCTATGTGCTAAATCTCATAACACATTTCTCGACTCTGCTATCTTCCAATTTCCTAACACACATAGGGGTCTACGTACTAAGCTGTGAGCTTTTGCGCTGGCCTGAAAAAAAAACGTCCGCTTAAAATTGAAGCCGGTGGCGCGATTCCTTAAGGATTTCAGCGCATTTGGGATCGGACATGCTGAAATCTGCCAGATCGTGCATGCTTTCTCCCCCCCCCCCCTCTGTTATCGTACTTAAAGTTCAAGTACGATAACTGATAGAAAAAAAAAGCCTCCTGTAACATTTGCATGGAGATTCTGCATCTCCATGCAAGGCTGTTACAGGTGATAATACACAAAATAAAATCATTTTAATAACCACATTGGTTTGAGGTCCGGGGACCCCCTACTTCAGGAGATACAGGCCCCGTTATGGGGTGCCGGTATCCCTTGCACTTTAAAGCTTCCGCGTCACGTGACCGGGGCATTTACATTCTGCAGGGGATACCGGCACCCAAAAGCAGGGCCTGTATCTCCTGAAGTAGGGGGTCCCCGAGACTGAAACCAATGCGGTTCAGCTCTGGAGACCCCCTACACATCTAAACTACTGTCAAAACACACACAACAATAAACAAAAATTCATTACCTTAGCGGATAGGCGCTAAGGTAATGAAGCTGCATTCATGTACATTTTAATAATAGTGTGCAGGAGCAGGGGGTACCTGGAGCTGAACCGCATTGATTTCTGCCTCAGAGACCCCCTGCTTCCCGAGTTACAAGCCCCAGTATGGGGCATCAGAGGTCAGTGTCGCCGCCATTTTTATAGCCTCCAAGACGCGACGTGGATGCTATAAAGATGGCGGTGACACTGGCACCGATGCCCGAAACAGGACCCTGTAACTCAGGAAGCAGGGGGTCTTTGAGGCAAAAATCAATGCGGTTCAGCTCAGGAGACCGTGAAAGGAGAAAACCGTCTGAAAAGCTCAAAGGCAATATACCTAGTGGCGTATGCCAATAATATAGTAGAGGTAGAGGAGCGTAAGTAGGGCGAGAGTATTGGAGAGTAAACTGCTACTGAACTAAGAGAAAGCCATGTCCATGATGTAAAGTGCAGTATGACAAGGATCAGCCTGGAGTTGCAAGTAATCACAATGAAGCCGTCCTACTTAGCTCTCACTCTCTCTCTCCTCGTGTCACTGTGTCCAAGGTAAGTGACGTCACTCCCAGGCGCGGGCACGATCCGAAGTAGCAGAAGAAAGATGAGTGATCGATGCAGCCGATCACTTATCTTTCTTCACCTCAGGAGACCCCCTTCTCCCGCACACTATTAATAAAAATACGGCTATCCACTAAGGCAATGAAGAGGTTAAGGCACAATAGCATGTTTATTCGGGACAATTGCCCCCAAAAACATAGCAATATAAATCACCCCCCCCCCACCCCCCAACACATACAATAAAGTAATGGGCAAAATTACGATTATCCACATATGGATAATATTGCATTTGCCCAATTAAAATACATGAATCACAATAAATACAGTAAATACATATTACACTTACCTTTTCCAGGCACCCACGATGAAGGCCGTCTTCATCCTCATCCTGCCCATGTCCCCCTCCGGTGCTGCAAAACATGCACAAGAATACAAATAGCCAATGTAATGTCGCCTAACCACTTAATTACCGTAGCGGTTAATAACCCCTATAGTAATTAAGGGGTTAACCCACCCTGGCCCGGTACCAACCCTTAACCCATTCATTTGTACAGTGGGTATATATATATATCCTCCAGCCCCACCCGTAGTCCCTCCCCCAGCCCGCTTTAAAAAAATTTAATAAATGGAATAAATTCCTAGTAAGAACAACATTAGTTTTTGACATACGTTTATTTATTATTTATTGCATTACATTATACTACAATTAGTCCATGTTACGTGTGTGTGTGTCTTTATGTATGTGTGTGTAAATGTCGGATCTAGAAAAAAAAGCCAGATGTGAATGACTAGTTTCCTGCACCCCTTAACCAGTGCCTGGATGCCCCCGCTTCACAATATCTAAAGCAGCAATCCCACCTGGGATCTTACTTGATCCGCAGTCCCTCAATGTCCAGGTACCCTCAATCCCGCAATATTGTAGATACAGGCCAGTTAAGATATACAGGGTAAATAAGATATCCAGATCCAGAATGTGAGAGAGTTTGGATGAGAGAGAGAGAGAGAGAGAGAGAGAGAGAGAGAGAGAGAAGAGAGATAGAGCAGATAAGAGATCGTAATATGTATTTATGTTCTTTTTAATATCTCCATAAATGTACATAGTCGCTTCACAGTATAAATACATTTGTAATCAATACTAAAGCAAGGAATGGAGCAGGCACACGGTCTTTCTAAAGGTGCAGTTTAATTGTGCCACCAAAGGTCCAACGTTTCGGCAAATAGAGGCTTCCTTGTATAAGGAAGGCTCTATTTGCCGAAACGTTGGACCTTTGGTGGCACAATAAACTGGCACTTTAGAAAGACCGTGTGCCTGCTTCCATTCCTTTGCTTAAGTACCTCTGGGATGTCTGGACCTCCCTGGATACAGCGCACCGGCAGATAAGTACCCCCCTCCAGCACCTACCAGCGGTGTGCATGTGCTTCTACATATGACTGTAATCAAATAACTAACAGATAATATAAATAACAGATCATGGGAATAAGTGCTTTATACATAAAAGTAACATTAAGGAAGAGGAGTCCCTGCCCCGAGGAGCTTACAGTCTAATTGGTAGGTAGGGAGAACGTACAGAGACAGTAGGAGGGAGTTCTGGTAAGTGCGTCTGCAGGGGGCCAAGCTTTATGTATCATGTGTTCAGAATATCCACATTGCTATTCATATGCTTCTTTAAGCAAGTGTGTCTTAAGTTGGGTCTTAAAGGTGGATAAAGGGGGTGCTAGTCGGGTACTGAGGGGAAGGGCATTCCACAGGTGTGGGGCAGTCAGTGAAAAAGGTTTAAGGCGGGAGAGGGCTTTAGATACAAAGGGGGTAGAAAGAAGACATCCTTGAGAAGAACGCAAGATTCTGGATGGTGCATAACGAGAAATTAGGGCTGAGATGTAAGGAGGGGCAGAAGTGTGTAAAGCTTTAAAAGTGAGGAGAAGGATGGAGTGTGAGATGCGGGATTTGATCAGAAGCCAGGAGAGGGATATCATGAGGGGAGATGCTGAGACAGATCTAGGAAAGAGTAGCGTGTCTCTGGCAGCAGCGTTTAGGATAGATTGTAGGGGAGACAGGTGAGAGGCAGGAAGGCCGGACAGCAGGAGGTTACAGTAATCAAGACGGGAGAGAAAGAGGGCCTGAGTCAGAGTTTTATCAGTCGAGCAACAGAGGAAAGGGCGTATCTTTGTTATATTGCGGAGGAAAAAGTGACAGGTTTTAGAAATGTTTTGAATGTGAGGGGCGAATGTGAGAGAGGAGTTGAATGTGACCCCTAGGTAGCGTGCTTGGGCTACTGGGTGAATGATTGTAATTCCAACAGTAATGTGGAAGGAGGTAGTAGGGCCAGGTTTAGGAGGAAGTTTGAGGAGCTCTGTTTTAGCCATGTTTAGTTTAAGGCGGCAGAGGGCCATCCAGGATGATATAGCAGAGAGACATTCAGAAACTATGGTTTGTACAGCAGGTGTAAGGTCGGGTGTTGAAAATTATATGTGTCGTCAGCATAGAGGGGATAATTAAACCCAAAAGATGTTATTAGGTCACCTAGAGAGAGTGTGTAGAGAGAAAAGAAAAGAGGTTCAAGGACAGCGCCCTGGGGTACCCCCACAGAGAAATCAATAGAGGAGGAGGAGGTGTTAGCAGAAGAGACACTGAAAGTACGATGGGAGAGGTAGGATGAGATCCAGGAAAGAGCTTTGTTCCGAATACCAAGAGTATGGAGAATGTGAAGGAGAAGAGGGTGGTCCATTGTGTCAAATGCTGCAGTGAGGTCGAGTAATATGAGCAGAGTGTAATGACCTCTGTCTTTGGCAGCATGGAGGTTATCAGTTATTTTAGTGAGGGCTGTTTCCGTGAAGTGAGCAGTGAGGAAGCCAGATTGTAGAGGTTCTAGGAGAGAATAGGTGTTGAGAAAATGGAGCAAACGAGAGAATACAAGACGTTAAAGGAGTTTAGAGGCAAAAGGCAGGAGGGAGACAGGTCGATAGTTAGAAAGACAGGTCGGTCAAGCTTGCTGTTCTTGAGTGTGGGTGAGAGAGTGTGGGTGAGAGAGAGAGAGGGTGTGGGTGAGAGAGAGTGGGTGAAAGAGTGTGGGTGAGAGAGTGTGGGTGAGAGAGTGTGGGTGAGAGAGTGTGAGAGTGTGAGAGAGAGAGTATGAGAGAGAGAGTGGGAGAGAGAGAGTAGGAGAGAGTGAGTAGGAGGGAGAGAGAGTAGGTGAGAGAGAGTAGGAGAGAGTGTGTGGGAGAGAGAGAGTAGGAGAGAGTGTTGGGAGAGAGAGAGTGGGAGAGAGAGTGGGAGAGAGAGTGGGAGAGAGAGAGTGTGAGAGAGAAAGAGTGTGTGGGTGAGATAGAGAGTGAGAGTGTGTGGGTGAGAGAGGGTGAGAGAGAGTTTGGGTGAGAGAGGGAGAGTGTGGGTGAGAGAAGGAGAGTGTGGGTGAGAGAGAGAGTGTGGGTGAGAGAGAGTGTGGGTGAGAGTGTGGGTGGGAAAGTGTGGGTGGGAGAGTGTTTTGGGAGAGTGTGGGTGGGAGAGTGTGGGTGGGAGAGTGTGGGAGAGTGTGGGTGAGAGAGTGTGAGAGAGAGTGTGTGAGAGAGAGAGTGAGTGAGAGAGTGGGAGAGAGAGAGTGGGAGAGAGAGGGTGAGAGAGAGAGAGTGTGGGTGAGAGAGAGAGAGTGTGTGGGTGAGAGAGAGAGAGAGACTGTGGTGAGAGAGAGAGAGTGGGTGCGACAGAGAGAGAGAGAGAGAGAGAGAGAGAGAGAGAGAGAGAGAGAGAGAGAGAGAGAGAGAGAGAGAGGGGGGGAGAGAGAGAGAGAGAGAGAGAGAGAGAGAGAGAGAGAGAGAGAGAGAGAGAGAGAAAGAGTGGGTGCGAGAGAGAGAGAGAGAGAGAGAGAGTGAGAGAAAGAGAGAGAGAGAGAGAGAGAGTGGGTGCGACAGAGAGATAGAGAGAGTGGGTATGACAGAGAGAGAGAGTGGGTGAGAGAGAGAGAGAGTGGGTGAGAGATAGAGAGTGTGTGTGGGTGAGAGAGAGTGAGAGAGTGTGTGGGTGAGAGAGAGTGTGGGTGAGAGAGAGAGTGTGGTTGCGAGAGAGAGAGAGAGAGAGAGAGAGAGAGAGAGAGAGAGAGAGAGAGAGAGAGAGAGAGAGAGAGAGAGAGAGAGAGAGAGAGAGAGAGAGAGAGAGAGAGAGAGAGAGAGAGAGAGAGAGAGAGAGAGAGTGGGTGAGACAGAGAGAGAGATAGAGAGAGAGAGTGTGAGTGCGACAGATAGAGAGAGAGAGAGTGGGTGCGACAGAGAGAGAGAGGCAGAGGGTGACAGACAGAGTTTGACAGGGAGAGGGTGACTGGGAGACGGTGAGACTGGGAGAGGGTGAGACTGGGATAGGGTGACTGGGAGAGACTGGGGGGAGGGGTTGACAGGGTGAGACTGGGAGGGTGGGGGCGACAGGGTGGGTGAGCAAGGGTGGGGCAGGGTGGGTGAGCCAGGATGAGGTAGGGTGGGTGAGCCTTGAGCCAGGGTGAGGCGAGCCAGGGTAGTTGCCAGGGTGAGGCAGGGTGGGTGCCAGAGAGAGACAGGGGGTGACAGAGAGAGACAGGGGGGTGACAGAGAGAGACAGGGGGTGAGAAAGAGACAGAGGGGTTGACAGTGAGACAGGGGGTGTGGGGTGACTGGGTGGGTTGACCGGGTGGGGGTGGGGTGACTAGGTGAAGGTGTGGGGTTACTGGGTGTAGTGACTGGGTAGGGGGTGGGGTGAATAGGTGACTGGGTGGGGTGATTGGGTGTGGGGTGGAGTGACTGGGTGTGGTGACATTGTGACTGGGTGGGGGTGACTGGGTGTGGGGGTGGGTGATTGGTTTGGGGGGTGACTGATATGGGGGGTACCTCTGGTGTCCTGCACAAACACACACACACACACACTCTCTCTCTCCCATATACACACTCTCACACACACACACACACACACACACTTTCTCTCTCACATATACACACACACACGGCCCCGCTCCTTCCCCCCCTCCGCCAATCTCCGGTCCCGCGTGGGAAGCAGCAAAGGGAGCGCCGGGGACCGGGTGGGACAGGAACACCCCCACTACCACCTCCCATCTATCGGGGGCAGCGGGGTCGGGGGACGGAGAAAAACAGCAGCCAGCCATGGGGACCGGGAAGAAACACCCCCGCTTTCACCTCCCGTCTCGCGCGGGCAGCGGAGGACGGACAGGGGATGGAGAAACACTGCAGCCAGCCATGGTGACCGGGGAAGAAACATCATCGCTACCACCTCCTGTCCCGTACAGGCAGTGGGGGGGACGGGGACATCGCGGGAGGCAGCAGAGGGAGTGCGATAGGCATGGGGAGGCAGCAAAGGGAGTGCGATAGGAATGGGGAGGCAGCAGAGGGAGTGTGATAGGCATGGGGGGGAGGCAGCAAAGGGAGTGGGGGAGGCATTGGGAGGCAGCAAAAGGAGTACTTACTTCCAGCAAGATTGCCATGGTCGAGCGTTATGCGCGGGCTCGTATAAAGCCTGGCTGCGCGCCCACAAACAAATCCTGGGAGCGCGCCAAGTAACCAAACAGGTAGAGGGACTTGTTTTTTTTTCAGCGTTAGCACCGCGTGTGCTGCTTGGGCGGCAATGAGGAAGTCGCCATGGGGTCAAATCAAGTCGCTCCGGGCCTGTGGTTGACTGGAATTGTCGAACACTGTATATATATATATATATATATATATATATATATATATATATATATATATATATGTCATATTATTCACTTGCTACATTTATTTAATCCTGTTTTTACACTACACCTATATAGAATTAATTTGCACATTTTAACACTATCATTCACTCACTAGCGCTACTAATTGTTTCTGTGTGTGTGTGTGTATATATATAAATATATATATATATATAGCAAATGGAAATATTACTGTATGTTCATTTGCATGTCTTAGACAGGTCTGCAACCCTGTCTTTCACCATTATCGCCCAGCACACAGCACTTCCACTGCAGCAAGAGATTCTGGGAAATGACATGCAAATGAGCACACAGTGCCACCTTTTGTCTCAAGCTCATATAACACGAGCAACCCTTAAGCCAATGCATGCAGCTTTAAACACAGCTTTTAAGCATAGGCTGGGGTGAGATGCAAAGCCCGCCATGTTAATAATGTCCATCAGGGAGACATTAAATGCCTATCTTTTACAGGCATTGATCATATTAAAAATAACATCCGAGGTGGGGATATAAATAACAGATTATTAAAACGCGAGGCAGAGTGGATATACAAATTAAGAACATTAAATCCACATGGGTTAAATGAGGGTTTCACATATACCCCATTTATTTGACCATTAGAGGTGCTGTTAGTGTGTCTTATTACCCATTGCATGTCTCATAATACCATCTTCATGTTGGTTATTTATTATCTGACCCCTCTATTTACTGGCAAGCAAGCAACAACAGCCTTTTATTATGGAATAATTACAGTTTTATGTGCATATCATCTAGTACGTGTGAAAATCCCTTAACCTGTTAAGATTGTAAATTGCCCCATATCACAGAGTAACTACTCAGCATTTGCAAGTTTGGCATTATTATGCCAGCTTTTTGCAAGCCTACATGCATGAGCATCAATCCTGTAAGCTGGTGACTTTGTAACCTTCATTTCACTCCATTTTATTGTTTCAATTTAGTGTGTACTTCTTTAATATCAGCTGTTTTAACATGCAGTACCCCTCTGATAGGTAGAAGCGGTGCGTGAGCATTCTATTGGCCCCATGGTTGCTATGGCAACCTGTGACGCTATATAAACAGGCTTCCGACATCAGCTGGTTATCACTCGCCCCTGAAGAATCTCCGTCAAGGAGGGAAACGCGTAGGGCGTTTTTGGCGTGGTGACGTCAGCGTGAGGGAACTGTGAGAGACTGGTAGTATCGTTACTTTGTATCCTTGTTCTCCTCTGTTGCTCAATTTTAACGGCGATCGTATCCAGGCTTAGCAGCCTCTCTCCACTCTGTGGTTTCGGTTTCAGCCTGTCTCTGCACTGTGACTCATTGTGTCAGTATGTTCTGTGGCTGTTATTTACTTAGTTGCACATAGTAGCATTTTTACTGACTTTTATCATCAGTTCAGCCAGCCTGTTAGTATCTGATATACAGATCCACTTAGTCACCTATGAATTGATTTGTGATTTAACAAGTGTACTCTGTGTGCAGCTATCTTGCAGGGATCATGTATCCACGGTGCTGATTATATTTGGACAGCATGTCCATAGACCACAGTATTAATTTACTGCTTTAGTCAATTAAGCAGAGTGTTTAGTATCAGCTAAATTCTGTTTTTTTATAATTACTAGCCTCCTGATTTATTATCTGTGTTTAGTGTTTGTTGTATGTCATTGGGCGCAGAGTTAATCCACATACCACCAACCTGTTATTGATTTGCACATACAGTGATAATTACAATCTATTAGCTTAAACAATATATCTACTAGCAGTACACTGTTTTGGGCTATTTATGTCAATACAGGTTGGTTTGATCGGTATGCTGCACCACATGACGCACAATACACTTATATAGGGAAGGTGTTTTTGAGCTTTGACAGCAGGGTAACTCATTCCCAATTAAGGCCAATTGGTGTCAGTTGCTATTGCCATTGTATTTAGGCATAGCATATTCTATTATACACCGTGGCCATCTACCATCTCTCCATTCCTTCCCACATAAGTACATTAATTATAGAAAATTATATTCACTATATGTTAAGAACCTATTTTATGTATTTTAATAAATGTTAAGTTTTAATTGCCAAGAGTGCACTCCTTAATGAGCCTCTAGTTGTTAGGCGTCGGCAATAAATATGCCTTCACCTCCCAACTGTTGTTAATTTATGTTAATTTTGGCTCATCAGTTGCACCCACACCGTCATTCTAGACGTGTAAGGCACAATCAGATTACATTCACATTATTAATACAGCGAGCATTATATTTCTTTTTTGTCTATATCATAATAAAATTAAACCAGCAGCACATTGCATCTTAAAATGTAACCTGCAGCACATTGCTAAATAAATTATAGCTCATCTCCCAACAAACCAGTACCTACACAAATATATATCAAATGTCTATCAAACAATTGCATTTTAATGTGTACATGATGAAATTAATCTGTGCATCATGTAACACTATGCAAAATCATTAAAAAAAACCACACGAATAACAAATCAAAAAAACCTGTAAAAGTGAACAAATCAGGGCCGTTGGAACCATATGACGAAAATGTGACGTCATAGGCATATAAAAGCCTATGTCGTCTCATTTTGAACCCAGAAGCCGAGGAGGGAAGACCTCCCCTCCTAAGAAGAGAACCAGGGCGTGGCGTAAGAAGATGGAAGAAGACGGAAGAAGATGGAAGAAGACCCGGGAAAAGCTTAAGAAGACCCCAAGACTGACGGAAAGGATTACAAATAGAAGAAAGAAGACACAGTTGGATTGTAAGGGTTTTTTTTTTTTTATGGTTACCTGTGGATTGGTTCGAGTGGTTCCGGTTCACCTGGATTTCGCTGAGTGGGCCATCTAATGGTAAGTAAACCAAAAAAAAAGTATATGGGGGATGTAGTTCCCACGCTCTGATTGGCTACCGTACCATGTGAGGGCGGCCATTTTTCTTTTCATGCCGTCATCTTAAAGGCAATTGAAGCACAGCCATTCTGATTGGCTGGCGTCATTGCCTTTAAATGACGTCATCAAATATTTTTTTCCGCAAATCACATGGTTTTCACGGCCCAATCAGGGCCGTGGGAACCATTCAACGAAAATGTGACGTCATAGGCCTATAAAAGTCTATGTCGTCACATTTTGAAGGCAGACGCCGAAGAGGACGGACCTCCTAAAGAAGAAACAAGACCAGGGCGTGGCCGAAGAACACCCCGGAAGAGAGCGGAAGAAGAAAGAAGATAGAAGAATACAGATGAAGACCCCGTGACGAAATGGATTACAAAAAAGACGAAAGAAGACACACGTGGATTGTAAGGGTTTATTATTTTATGGTTACCTTTGGATTGGTTCGAGAGCTTCCGGTTCCCCTGGATTTCGTTGAGTGGGCATCTAATGGTAAGTAAACAAAAGAAAAGTTTATTATTTTAACTTTTACAGGTATTTTTGATTTTTTATTCATGTGTTTTTTTTGCTTTTTCCCATTTAATGCCCCTGAATTGATCTATGTCCCTATGGATATACATACATTCAGGGACACTGAATGGGTGTATTGTATGTGATTTGTGGATGTAAATGCATTGTTTTTGTATGCTCTTTTATTGCCCCTGTATGTTATGTATATCTAGATGGTTAGATATACAGGGATAATAAATGATTGTTTTGCTAATGTTTATGTTCTTTTCATGTATTTCAAATGTATTTAGCAGCTTTATTTATACATTGATGTGTGTAATCCAATTTTTATTTAGTTACATGTAATTTTTAATGGTTTATTTCTGGTAGTTATATTTGAATGATAGTGGTTACTTTGAATTAGAATTATTTTGGCAATGGTTTGGCTTTAGGAATTGAATAGGGATTTGTATAATTCATTTGGATTGGATTGTAATTGGTTTAGGAAATTGATTGATTGGTGGTAAATTTATTTATGTTGCTTACTTTCTATTTGATTTTGTGGATGGCATTGGTGGTTAGAGGACTGTTGCAGCGTACATGCAATGACACACGCGGGGTCTCTTGACAAGGCTTATCTATTCAGCCTTAAAACATACAACACACATAACAAAATAGCTTTTCTTCAGCAGAAAAAAACAAAATAGCTTATCTTCGGCATGCAAACAAAGCAGGTTCTCTTTAGCATGCAAACAAAACAGGTTTTCTTCAGCATGCAGGACACAGCAGTTCATCAAAAAAACGTACTTTGCAAACAGACCTTATATCAGTAATCTCTTCAGTAACTCACTCCTGTCTCCTGACCAGCCAACTGCATGTGTGCACATCCTGGGGTTTTTAACATACCTTGATTAGGCAGCTGGGATTCAACTAATTGCCATGAGCTTCCCAGCTGAAGTTAACCTCACCACTGCTGCACTGCAGACTAAACATATATCTGCCAGGCATATAGCTAGTGGCTTTTATTTACCCTGTCACAAGGACATTGTTCATAGTGTATTTTATTTTGAAATTGATTTTGCATTGTGTTACAGTACATGATGTACAGATTAATTGCATCATGTACACATTCAAATGCAATTGTTTGAGATTTGATATATATTTGTCTAGGTGCTGGTGTGTTGGGAGAGGAGCTACATTTATTTTTAAAACTGCTGGTTTTTTAATGTGAAGATGAAATGTGCTGCTGATTTAATTTTATTACAATGTGCTGATGTTGAGATTCTGATTTCATGTTTTTATTTTATTTATACATGCTCATGTAATCCTTAACCATTTATTTGTATATTGGTGTTATATATATATATATATATATATATATATATATATATGTATATATATCCCACTGTACAAATGAATGGGGGCAGGGTGGGTTAACCCCTTAATGACTATAGCGGTTAATGACCGCTAAGGTGATTAAGGGGTTAGGGGATATTACATTGGCTCTTTTGATTGTTTTGTATGTTTTGCAGCACCAGAGGGATATGGGCAGGATGAAGATGAGGATGAAGACGACCTGGAAAAGGTAAGTGTAATATGTATTTACTGTATTTATTGTAATTTATATGTATTTGAAATGGGCAAATGCATTATTATCCATATGTGGATAATAGTAATTTTTCCCATTACTGTATTGTATGTGTTAGGGGGCGGGGGGAGGGGGGTGTATTTAGTTAGAAATATTGTTTATTTTTTTGGAGGCACAACATTGGTACCGCAGGCCCGCGGGTACCCCGAGACTCCCGCGGGGACCTCGGGACGGCCGTGGGGACCCCGCACTCCGGCGGGGACCCCAGCTTTGTGAGCCAGGGACCCCCAGACCCCCACAGGGTCAGCTAGGGGCACCCGAGGGACCCCCAACCTCCCTCAGGGACCCCCATAGGATCAGCCGGGGACACCCGCCGGCCTGTTGTATGGGTGTTGCGCACGCAAAAATGTAAACAAAGTCTAGCTTTTTTATCACCTGCCTTTAGCTGGCGAGCTTCATTGAATGCAACTTTCGCCGTTGCTAAGTTTGCGTAGCTTAGTGAATCCCAGAGAAGTGCAGAATTGAACGCAAACAGGTTATCGTACGAGCAAAGTTGGACTTTGAAAAATTTCCTGAAAAAAGCCAGTTTAAGAATGCAAAGTGCCTGTTTACGTGGTTTAGTGAATCGTGTTCGGCGGAACATCACGTTCTAAGAGCACTTTGCGTTCTTAAAATGACTTATCACAGCTTAGTGCATAGCCCCCTATATTTTTTCACTTTTACAGGTTTTTTTTATTTGTTATTCATGTGATTTTTTTATGTCCATTTGATGCCCCTGAATTTATGTATGTCCCTATGAATATACATAAATACACTGAATGTTTGTATTGTATTGTATTTTTTGATGTAATGTCATTGTTTTTTAGGCTCATTTATTGCCCCTGTATGTAATGTTTAGCTATATTTGGTAAACATACAGGGATAATAAATGATTGTATTGCAAATGTTTATTTATGTTCTTTTGATGTTTTTAACATGTATTTTGCAGCTTTGGTTAGCAATTGGTGTGTGTAATGTATATTTATTTACATGTATTTTTTCATAGTTTTGCAATAGTTTATTTCAGGGGCTTGCATTTTAATAATGGCTTATTTTTGGTAGTTAGATTTGTGTGATGGTGGTTACTTTGAAATAGAACTTTTTCTCAATGGTTTGGATTTAGGAATTGAATAGTGAATGTATAATTGATTTGTATTGTATTGTAATTGATTTTTTTTAAATTGAATAATTGATTGATGTTAAATTTATTTCTGTTTACTTGCTTAGTTTGTATTTGATTTTGTGGATGGCATTGTATGTTATTGTTCATAGTTTATTTTATTTTGAACATTGATTTTGCATAGTGTTACATGATGCACAGATTAATTGCATCATGTACACACTAAAATGCAATTTTTTTTGACATTTTGGATACAGTATATTTATTTGTGTAGGTGCTGGTGTGTTGGGAGATGAGAAATAATGTATTTTTCTATGTGCTGGTTTAATTTTCTGATGCAATAAGCTGTTTTGCAGTTTGAAATGTAATGTTTTTTTTTATGCATTTGTGTAATCCTTAACCATTTATTTGTATATTGGTGTTGTGTGTGTGTGTGTGTGTGTGTGTGTGTGTGTATATATATATATATATATATATATATATATATATATATACCCACTGTACAAATGAATGGGTGAAGGGTTGGTATCGGGCCAGGGTGGGTTAACCCCTTAATTACTGTCGCGGTTATTATCCGCTACGGTGATTAAGGGGTTAGGGGACATTACATTGGCTTTTTAAAATTCTTTTGTATGTTTTGTAGCACCGGAGGGGGACATGGGCAGGATGAGGATGAAGATTGCCTTCATCGTGGGTGCATGGAAAAGGTAAGTGCAATATGTGTTTACTGTATTTATTGTGATTCATGTATTTTAAATGGGCAAATGCATTATTATCCATATGTGGATAATAGTAATTTTGCCCATTACTGTATTGTATGTGTTAGGAGGCAAGGGGGGGGGTGTATTTATTTAAAAATATTTTTTATTTTATTGGGGCACACCATTGGTACCGCAGGCCCACGGACACCCCTGGACACCCGCGGGGACCCGTGAAGACCCTGGGATGCCCGATGGGACCCCCGGACTCCCGCGGGGACCTCGGGACACCCGCGGGGATCACCTGGTGACATCCATGGGGTAAGCCGGGGACACCCACCGGCCTGTTGTATGGATGGTGTGCCTGCAAAAAGGTAAGCAAAGACATTTTTCTAAGTCCTGCTCCTTTAGCGCCTGCCTTAAGCTAGCATGTTTTTTTCAGCGCATTTTTAAAGCACGATCACTTATCGTAGCTTTGAGAATCATGCAGACTTGCAGAAATCAGCGCATTTAGCTGATCGTACGAGCTTTGTGGAACTTAGAAACATTTCTTGAAAAAAGCCAGTTTTAGAGCACAAAGTGCCTGTTATCACTGCTGTGTGAATTGCGCTGAGCACAATATCACGTTCTAAGAGCACTTTGCGCTCTTAAAACGACTTATCACTGTTTAGTGCATAGCCCCCTCAGATATAATAGAATATGGAACCCTTTTCATCTTTATACCCCTTACATTTAGTTACCAGATAAATTAATGATACAGTAATAATAATAATGTTCTTTTACTATAACCATGTATTTTTTATAACTCTGTGCCCAGGACATACTTGAAAACGAGAGGTATCTCTCAATGTATTACTTCCTGATAAAACATTTTTATAAATAAATAAAAAATACAAATATCCCTAATAATAACCTAACCACGATCCACTGATCTCTTTAGTAGTTTCCAGTCAGAATCCTAAACTATATGTTAGTATCTAAAATATAAAACATAAAAATATAAGGTTAGCATACAATAATTCAGCTATAATGAATGTATAACAATGTAAAGTTCTTATTCTTTTGATTCTTCAACCATAAAAAAAAAACTGGTATAAATGTCTTTTAGTTCTTTTAAAAACTTATATAAATGTCTTTTGGTTCTTTGATAGAGGAGATCACTTTACAATGAGTCACATGGAAGGTGACATTTGCCTCTGTTGTAACAATACTCGGTACGTGTGGGCCCTTCCAGCTGGGTTGTAATGCGTGTTTTCTTTTAAAAATGTAACCATCATCCAATCTCCAAGCTCGAGTAGATACACTTTCAGATTCTTGTATAGAAACTGTACATCTTTGACCTATAACTTTAACCTCTGTATAGAGAGACTGCAAAAATGTTTATTAGTTGCATACAATACTAGCCAATTGTTTCATAACAAATAACATAGTCTTTAATAAATAATTCCTTTGAACTACTGATACTTCCCGTAAATTTCTTATAGGGAGATCATTTATATCTGAGTAGATAATATCTTATCTATACCTAAGAAAACATTCCTGTAACATTTTCTTTACCACTTGTCTTTGCATTCGCATATAGACAGAGATAGATCTTAACTCATCCTAAAAATACCTATCATAACCAATACATATAAAAAAATACAAACTTCTGGGTAACGCAATACAATTGGTCTGTAGATTACCAAAAGGACCTCATGGTCAAAAAATAATTTGTCTACACAGACTTGATAGCTTTACCTACTTTATATTATCTCCAGATATCTCCCTTCTCTTGTTCACATATAACCCATTTACTATGTGAACAGTATATAACATTAAAAACAATAGCCAGACCGGGAGACTATTGAGTCCTGTCCAAACATATATTATTATAAATAGCCCTCCTTGCTAATCGGCTTCATAAAACAAAAAAAAATTCTGGGAAATAGGGTCTTTAAAATTTATATGTGCAGCGATTTTAACAATTGCTACTGCTTATGGTAAAAATAAAAATAAGAAAACCTGTAGTAGTTCGTTATATAGCATAGACAATAGAAAAACCTTTAGATTTAAAAATCCCAAAACTTTAGATATAAAATTTGCTTTTAAAACCTCATGCTGGAAAACATATAATTTACCATCAACTTATCCTGCTGTGTCACTCCGACAGGAACCATCAATATACCAAATAAACTCTGGATTTCTCAGAAATATATTCTTTAAAATGAAAAAATTATTGATAAAGATTTCAAAATGGGACACCTTTGGAGGGAAAATAGTAAAAATTATAAAATACATCACATATTGAATTAAGCTTACAGTAGAAAAATAATTTCGTATTGGACTCCACACTAATTCTATGTACTGCATTCTTTACGAAGCATTGAGTACACTTCTGACAGTATACAAATAAAATACTCACTCAGTATTACTTATTTCTATACCCATACATTTTATTATTTATACCTGTTGACACACACTTTGTATCACTGCAACACCCTTAAAACATTACTCTTGTGTATATTACATTATACTACATATTAATCCTAAACATTATACACTAAAAACATTTTATACTATAAAATGCCATATCATACATTATACTCCATAACATACAATACCTCTATAAACAATCTGCTCAGAACAGAAAAAAAAACCTTTGACCTACTGTCTTAAGCAACTTAGAGTTTAAAAAATGGAGCTTCTCTCACAGCCCTTTGCAGGCTAAAATTTCCATGACAAATACACAGCCAACCAACTTTACAAAAATAACAAAAAACACATATTTCTCACTTATGCTAATAATAATAAACACAATAGTTTGATCCTGTAAACTAAATTAATAAAAATGTCCTCTTATTCTTCTGGAATGCAGCTGCACATTCTTTAAACTGTAGAAGGTGTGGTTATCTAGATTTGAGCAGAGGGGAAAAAAAAATCTCCTGGTTTTTAAAATCTCACTCATGTGGCCAAAACGAATGAGGTGAGTGCTGGAGCGGGCGCCGCGGGGGGTAGGAGACGCGACGTCCTTACAATGTCACACATAGATGTGTCATATGTACCGGGGGTTATATACTCAGTATGTTTCCTTTACCATAAGTACTTAATCCATGCATAATTTATTTTGTATGTTCACTCATATTGACTAATAGATTGGCAATTTAAAATTCACACTTTTTATAATATATGGGTAAAAAGTTACAAAAAAGTTTTTTCTGCAAATAAGTTTTTGTTTTTATTGATGTTATATAGACACTTAAAAAAATAATATATATATATATTGTATATATGTTTTTATTTAGTTGAGTAGTTTAGGATTTAGGTCACAATTTATGTTGATATTACCTTTTTTTTCATTATTTTGTTTTGGTTTTATTATTATTCTTTTTTGGTCTAATATCTGTATTATGTTGGGCCATTATTTACTGTTGATTGTTATTCTTTGTTTAATTGTTCTAATTGATCTCTGTTGTTGTTAGCTTTTGGATAAGTCCTGTTTACTCATTAGGGGCCTCATGCAGTAAGCGCCAAAAAAGTGCTCTCGGCAAGTGTTCACTATCGGCATGATTTTGGCGATTTGCCTTCGCAGAATTCAATAAGGGCCGAATCTCTGGCAAATCACTGCGAAAACAAAATGCCGATGAGCCGGTGGCAAAACAGAATGTCTCCCGATAACCTGCCAATAGGCCGTTTCAGCCGATATGTGTTTGCAGCAGAGAGAAATCCGCCACTCTCTCTGAGCAAACATCAGCAAAATAAAAATCTTTCTAAACAACTTTTACTCATAGTGTACATGTGCAGGGGGTCTCCGGAGCTGAACCACATTGGTTTCAGGTCCGGGGACCCCCTGCTTCCTGAGATACAGGCCCATTTATGAGGTGCCGGTATCCCTCTGCATTTAAATGTCCCGATCACGTGACCGCGGAATGTAAACAAAGCAGAGGGATACCGGCACCCCATAAAGGGGACTGAATCTCGGGAAGCAGGAGGTCCCCGGACCTAAAACCAAAGCGGTTCAGATCCGGAGACCCTCTGCACATCTACACCATGAGTAAAACACATATATAAATAAACAATCATTCCTTACCTTAGAGGCTATCCGCTATGGTAATTAAGCAGCCTTAATGTATTTTTAATAATAGTGTGCGGGAGCAGGGGGCCCCCTGAGCTGAACCGCATTGATTTGTGGCTCAGGGACCCCCTGCTTCCTGAGTTAAAGGCCCCGGTATGGGGCATTGGGTGCCAGTGTCGCCGCATCTCTGGCGAATCACTGCGACAGAAAAACGCCGATCAGCCGGTGGCAAAACAGAATGTCTCCCGATAACCTGCCGATAGGCCGTTTCTGCCGATATGTGTTTGCAGCAGAGAGAGATCCGCCACTCACTCTGAGCAAACATCGGCAAAATAAAAATCTTTCTAAACAACTTTTACTCATAGTGTACATGTGCAGGGGGTCTCCGGAGCTGAACCGCATTGATTTGTGGCTCAGGGAACCCCTGAGTTACAGGCCCCGGTATGGGGCATTGCGTGCCAGTGTCGCCGCCATCTTTATAGAGCCCACGTCGTGTCTTGGAAGCTATAAAGATGGCAGCGACATTGTCCTCCGATGCCCCATACCGGGGCCTGTAACTTGGGAAGCAGGGGGTCCCTGAGCCACAAATCAATGCGGTTCAGCTCAGGGAACCCTCCTGCTCCCGCACAATATTATTAAAATATATTAATGCTGCTTCATTACCATAGCGGATAGCCGCTAAGGCAATGAAGGGGACAATTGCCCCCAATAAACATTGCAATAAACAACATACACCCCCTGTGCCCCCAACAACCCCTATACCCCCATTACATATATCACATTTTTGGGATGCACTGCAATGATACTAGAGGCCGGCGGGGGCCCTCAGATGTTCCCTGCAATACCAATTCTGTGCCCCCCTAAAAAAATCCAACAACACAAATACTTAACAATAAATACACCCCCCCTAAAACATACAATACAGTAATGGGCAAAATTACTATTATCCACATATGGATAATAGTGAATGTGCCCAATTAAAAAACATAAAGAACAATAAATACATTAAATACATATTGCACTCACCCTTGTCCGGCTGCCACGATGAAGGCCATCCTCATCACCGTCCATGCCCCCTCCGATGCTGCAAAACAGAAACAAGAAAAAAAACAGCCAATGTAATGTCCCCTAACCCCTTAATCCCCATAGCGGTTATTAACCACTACAGTCATTAAGGGGTTAACCCACCCTCACCCATCACTCGGGAGGCCTACATACTCTCCCCCACTCACCCCCCACCCCGTGAGGCCTAACCACCCTCATCCACTACCCAGCCGGGAGGCCTACCCACATACCCTTGGGGCCAATACCCCCTCCTCCCACCCCAGTACCCACAATAAAAACAATACACTGCCCCACAATAAAAATCATTATATTAATTAAATACATCATTATATTAATTAAATACATAACCCATCCCCTGTGCCCCCCCATAAATACATGATTTATTATTTTACATACAAGGTTCATACCCCAGGCCCACGTGAGTCCCCGGTGGGCCTGACGGGTCACCTCACAGCCCTACAGGTTACCAGCATCATGTTTCACACAGGGTCTGGAGGCCTGTTGGTGGGTCCCACCAGGCGCCATGGTCCACCAGGTGGTCTCCGCGGGTCACTGTGGGCCACAATTAGGTCCCCACAGTAGGCCCACGGATGTCTGGGGGCCCCGGGTCAGACCCACAGGTGTCTGAGGGGCCTCGGGTGGTTCCCACGGGGGTCTGGGGACCCACGGGTGGTCCCTATGGGTCCGAGGTGCCCCCACAGATGTGGGGCCACCGGTTCTTCCCCGCAGGTGTCCCCCGTGGACCCACCAGCCTGATACCCGTGAGAAGCCCGAGTTGTTCTATTTATAGACAGATAAAATTCGACTATAGTGGATGCGGCTAATACTATTGGTTGATATATACTGTTGCAAAATCCCTATAAATACTAATCTTCTCCAGATTCTGAAAATTCAAATATATCAGAGATTAAGTGCCAATTAGAAACTGGTGCTACTCAGTTTATGTTATAGTCATTTAGGTCCACAAGTTATAAACATTATATATTTTTATTTTTTTATTTTCCCCTTCAAATTTCATTTTTCTAATTTGAGATTAGAATATCAATTGTCAATTTAATTGATGGTTGAGTATATACAAAAACTGTTCGTTATTGATATATGGTATTTTTTCCCATTATTTTAATTATTTCCAATCAAATTGCATTCTCCCATTTTATCCCATTTTTGTACTTCATCTCTAGTTAACTCAGTTGGGTCCACATAACACTATATGAAGTGTATTAACATAACTAGTTGTGATTCATATGTTCAATTAATTTATCAATTAATGAAATGCCTCCTTATAAAAACTGTGAAAGGGTGTCTAGTGTGTACCCCTGATGAAGTCATCATCGATGATGAAATGCGTAAGGGCATGGTCTGATTGTGACCGTCATTTGCCCATGAACATTGCTGATGTTGGATGTGAGACGCTGGCTCCTGTGTCTCCCGCTATCCTGCTAGCGGCACAGAAAATTTCCAGCTACTGGTTCCCGGAGGGACTCTTTTCGTTGAGCACCCAATAGGTTGGATTCTACTTCCGGTATCCGGTTACACGAAGGAGGGTCACGGGTGGATGCTGCTGCCTCGAGCCGGACCGAGAGGACCGCATTGCTGGCACATGAGAGCCAATCTCATAAATGCTTATTATTGCAGTAATCTTGTGAGTGGGCATTTGGTTGATTTTATGTTCCTTTAATATATATTTTATTACGTTAATGCACTAGGTGTGCGCCTGTTTTTTTCTTTCTTTTTTTCACAGATATGGTCAGGGATTGGTGATCCCTTTGAAATGAGCTGCCGTCACCTGGAAGCAATTGACTTTGGAACAGGACTTTGTTGTGTTTTTTCAACGGTTTTTATTCATTTTTTATTTTATTTAGATTTTTTATTCATTACACATTTTTTTTTCATTCATATTAAATAGTATTGTTTTTATTTAGATATAATATATTTAAATTCACTTGTATCCTTTTTGGGACTACAAGTTCATATCATTGTGTATTAGCTATTATCACACTGCCCCACTAGGCATATTCACTGTTAGGTTAATAGTTTTTCATTTTCATTAACTTTAATTCAGGTTATATTAGAGGCGCTACTTCATTGTTT
>WSYH01008461.1:0-29044 GCA_036426205.1 Ascaphus truei | reverse complement strand
CACTTACCAGAACTCCCTCCTACTGTCTCTGTACGTTCTCCCTACCTACCAATTAGACTGTAAGCTCCTCGGGGCAGGGACTCCTCTTCCTTAATGTTACTTTTATGTCTGAAGAACTTATTCCCATGACCTGTTATTTATATTATCTGTTATTTATATGATTGTCACGTACATTAACTGCACTATAGACAGACAGAGAAAAAGATCCGTCCCAGGCTGTTAGCCCCGCCCCCTGTGACAGGGGCGTGGCCTCAACCAGGAAGTTGATCTCTTGCTGGTGCCTGCAAAAGGGGGTAAGAGTCTCTCCCTCAGGGCAGTGTGCCCCCCCCCCCCCTCTATTCCCCTCTCTGCCAGGCAGTGTGCTCCCCCCTCCTTATTCCCCTCTCTGCCAGGCAGTGTGCTTCCCCCCCCCCCCATATTCCCCTCTCTGCCAGGCAGTGTGCTCCCCCCCCCATATTCCCATCTCTGCCAGGCAGTGTGCTCCCCCCCCCCATTCCCCTCTGCCAGGCAGTGTGCTCCCCCCCCCCCCATTCCCTCTGCCAGGCATGTGTCTCCCCCCCCCTATTCCCTCTCCAGGCAGTGTGCTCCCCCCCTTCCCCTCTCCGCCAGGCAGTGTGCTCCCCCCCCTATTCCCCTCTCTGCCAGGCGTGGTCTCCCCCATTCCCCTCTCCAGGCAGTGTGCTCTCCCCCAACTCCCCTCTCCCAGGCAGTCTGCTTCCCCCCCCCCCCCACTCCCCTCTGCCGGGAAGTGTGCTCCCCCAATTCCCCCTCCCCCAGGGCATGTGCTCCCCCCCACTCCCCTCTGCTGGGCAGTGTGCTCCCCCCCACTCCCCTCTGCTGGGCAGTGTGCTCCCCCCCACTCCCCTCTGCTGGGCAGTGTGCTCCCCCCCACTCCCCTCTGCCGGGCAGCGCGCTCTCCCCTGGGCACAGGATGAGCGCTGACATGCTGCTGGAAGAGTACCGCTGTTGGCTGCACACGGCCGGTGCCCCGGGCACAGACGTGAAGTTGACCAGCCTGGTCCGGGAGCGTCTCCTGGGGGAGCCCGAGCTGCACGGCGCTCTGCACACCGACGCCTTCTCTCTGATCGCCAGCGGCCTGCGGGGGAAGCCGGACCTGCGTTCAGCGCTACAACGGCTCGCGGCCGCCTTCGAGCTCCTGGAGCAGGCCGCCCTCCATCTTTATTACACCCCTTGGAGGAAGGAATTCCTTACCATCAAGGTGAGTGCAGCCTGAGCACACTGTCCCCACTCCGGGGTACCCCCTGTGTGGCAGAGTCGCCCTCTGACTGAGAGGGAGGTGTCCCACAAAGTCCTTCACATTCTAAGTCAGGGGTCTCAAACTCCGTCCTCAAGAACCACCCACGCTTTTACGAATACCCCTGTTTCAGCACAGGTGGCTCAATGAGTGGCTCAGTTGAAGACTGTGAAGCTGGGATATCCGTTAAAGCGGCCCTGCTGCTCCTTGAGGACGGAGATTGAGACCTCTGGTTTAAGTGGATAAAATAGTCTGGGCCACGTTTACTAAGCAGCGTTCTGGCATAAAACACCTGGCGCTGGGGGACCTCTTCCACGCCATTCAAGTGAAGGCGCTGAGTACACTGCGGGCTCCATATAAATACAGATATGCATACCGAGCGTCTCATTGCAGAAGACTTGGTGAGTATGGGAAGGGAAGAAGCCTCGAGTGGATCTTTTCCACAGGTCCCCACACCTGCCTCATTCACCCCAATGTCGCCCCCGCCCCCCACAGTGGGCGAGCCTCAGCCAGGCATTGTGGGTAGAAAATGGCTAGGACGGGGGTGGCCAACTCCAGGCCTCAAGGGCCACCAACAGGCCAGGTTTGAATGATATCCCTGCTAAAGTCGGAATGACTGAGCCACTGTTTGACCCACCTGTGCTGAAGCAGGGATATCCTGAAAACCTGGCCTGCTGGTGTCCCTTGAGGACTGGAGTTGGACACCACTGGGTAAGGACAACATGGTGCCCACTGCATGTCGCTACCCAGAATCCTTGTTGGCTGTTTGACATGCGGCAGATTTGGCGTTTCTGCCCTTCTCTGTTCCCCAAACCTTTGTTATGAGCTAGATCCCCCGTGCAGAGTGTGAGACCCTTCTCCTTGTCCCGCAGACGTACTCTGGCTCTTACGTGCACGTGCTGGAAGCGGCCCTTCCACAGGACGGGATCTTCAGGGCCCTGCAGAGGTTGGGGTACGAGCCGCGTGAGGGAGAGTGGAGCCTGTCCCTGCTGGCACCGCCCTCCGCGCAGAGCCTGTCCGCGGCGGCGCTTGCTTTCCGCGCTGCCCAGATGGAGTGTCACATCCTGTCCGACGTCCTCTCCTCTGCGGGGACCGGCGAGGTCTCGGGGATAGACCTGCTCCGGGAGCGGAGGAGCTGCCGCGGGGAAGCCGCCTGCGTGGAGAGGCTACGACGGTTGATGGGGGGCGCTGGGGCAAGTGCGCCCCAAGTTTCCAAGACTCCGGTCCCCGTGGCCATGTGGAAGGGGAGAGTCGGGGATCCAGATGGAGGAGCGACTGTGTACCAGCCACAGTTTTGTGACCAGTGCCACGAGCCCTGGGGCCAACATGTGGGGGGCCACTGCAGAAAGACTCATTCTCTCCGAGGCCCTGAGGATGCTGCTGAACCTGGGGAAGCCACGGGACACCCTGCAGGACCACAGGTGGGCTTTGTGCTGCATGACTGCGTGTTCTCCGACATGTCACTGGAGCGTGGCTGTGCTGAATGCCACGTGCTGCACAGCTCATGGTGCAAAGTGCTCAAGGGGTGTGGGGACTTAGGACACCATGTCACTCGTCTGTGCCCATCGGAGAAGCGGGCGGTGCTGAGGGAGGAGGAGAGGTGCAAGTACCGGGGACACGCCTGTCTGCAGCCTGGCCACCTGCCCCATTACCGCTGTGCCACCTGCAGGCACCTGCACTACATCAAGTGCGACAGGGTGGTGAGCTGCCGGGCACAGGGTCACCGTGTCACCATGATCATGTTGGAGAAGGACCAGCGCCTGTGGCTGCAGCGGAGTGAAATTGACCTGGTTCTGCTTGGTCTGGACCTTGCGGATCAGACAGAGGGGCAAGGCTGAGCACCGAGAGAAACTATATGCTGCTGATCCACGTACAGCGCACAACTTTAGCACTTTACGTCCTAGCTGAATGGGGGCTTGGCTGCGATCCTAAGAGTCCCTATAACTACAGCGGGGACGGTTGTCCGATACCCCGTCTCTGGGTTGGTGCCTTATTGATCGGAATACCTCGTACCTGTGTGTACTCTGCATTAGTCCGTGCGCTATAGCAGCTGGGTTAACACTGTAATGTAAGGGAGCAATGGGTTAACACTGTAATGTAAGGGAGCAATGGGTTAACACTGCAATGTAAGGGAGCAAACACGTGGGGGTCTCGGTAGAGGGAGATGTTTTAAATGAATGTTTTTGCTGGGAAAGGTTTGTAACTAATAAAGTTATACTTGTTGCTACTTCACGGCACACACATAGCCCGGGCCTGTGTTTGTAGTACGGGCGCTGGGTCTGACAGATCCGTTCCGCACCTTGTGATTTCTAACTTAACAGGTTTAACGCAGCCGCTTTAACCTCGTCACTGCCAGAACGCCAGCAAGGAGTTGTTTTTTAACATGTTGCTGGCATTTCGGTATTAGGGGGGGAAAAAAAAACCACAAAGTGCAAGTGATATACAATAACCAGGAAGTGGCCAAAAAGGGGGTTCCTACCCACAATGAACAGGTTCCCAACCTGTACCCCATAGTCTAAATAAGGGAGCGCAGAGTCCCAAATGGTAATAAATGGGCAATAATACCGTCCTCCCAGAAGAATGTCCAGACCGTGTAAGGAAGCAGAGTCTGAAGGAGAAAAGAACAGTGTGTGAAACCGTCGTATTGTATTAAACACGCGTGCCAACACAGATACAGCAATTTTTATATATATATATATATATATATATATATATATATATATATAATATATATATGAGCCTTATCTGTATTAGCACGCGTGTTTAAAGCTGCAGTTCAGTCTTTTTTTTTTACTTCAATAGTTTCATGTGGGCAATCTCTAATTACCTAAAGAACTGCAAAGCTGCCGGTCAATTCGTTCTCCGTCTATTGATCGGCAAAGTTTGGCGACATCTTTAAATATGGGGAATGTAAATCGTTGCTATAGGAACAAGCATGCTTGTTAAAATAGAATACAAGAAAACTGGTCTTTCAAAGTTGTTGTTTTTTAAAACAGAAAATGCTAAAAGTATTTTTTCTTACTACAGAACTGATTTATTAAAAAAAACACACGTGCAGGATACTGCCTGAACTGCAGCTTTAATACAATATCACGGTTTCACACACTGTCCTTGCCTTTTCCTCGCACTTCAGGCTCTGCGTTCCTTATGAGGTCTGGGCATTCTTTTTGAAGAACAGGAGGACGGTATTATTATTTTTATTGCCTATTTATGTCCGTTTATTTTGACTCCGGAACTAGGAGCCAACATGACGCTGCAGCGCAAGCACCCTTCGCTGGCGGAGGACGTTCTGCTTTTACCCGGGGAGTGTGCTTCTTACTGATTACACTTTCCCAAGTGCCTTATTGCAATCATTTCACCATAGGAGCAGCAGGTTCTATATGAACAATAATGTGCATGTTCTTGGGTTAAAGAAACTTCAGGCGCTGTTTATGAAATAGTATTTATTGATTCACCTTCAATAAAACATGCTGTGCAGCTCAGTGGGTTCTCTATGTATATACCGTGTTCTGACCCAAATGTCCAGTCCCCAACACGTTCAGCCCTGGGAGGTACCGGTCTTTACATCCCAGCAAACGTATACTGAGCTAACCCTTTCCTGGCCTGGCCTCCAAATAGAAGGAAAGTCTTACGCTGTCTCCTGCAGAAATGTGACATCCGTTCCAACCCCCATACTGTAAGGGTCCGTGCCACAGCAAGTGGCTGCATTTCAACCCACTCTGTACAATGCAGACGTAACCCGGGCTCCAATGTGCAGCCCGGAGCTGCAGCTGATCTGCCCCGTGGCGAGTCTGTCTGGAAGTAAGTGGTGTACGGAGCTCTGGATAGGAGGGTCACTGCTTGCACCGGCTCTGACCTCCTGAGCTGCTCACCCTCTTGTTGCGATGATGTGGGAAGGTGGGCATCAGTTGCGGCTCACAGGCTGTGGAGGAGAAGATACTCTTTCTTATACGCTCCATGACACTGCAGTGACAAAGCAGTCTGCAGGCGCCTCTGTCACAGAGCCAAGAGGCGGAGGATTCTCCTTAGAAATAGACATGTTGGCAGAGCTGCTTATAGGGGAAGTCAGTGTACACACTACAGGAACACGTTTGATGCGTTACAGCGGCAGCTCATGCTCTTTTCCACCCGTGTCTGACACTAACACAGGATTTAAAAACAACTTAAGTTTAGTTTGTAAAAATGGTGATCTGAAACCTAGGAACGGGGGAATTTTCTCTGGCAGCCCCCTTTTGTCTGTTACTTTGCACACACAGCCCCCCCTTACCGGCTCTCTAATAACAATATAGTGGGCTATGGGTAAAGAAAACACGTCCCCATTTTATAGGGCTCTAAAAGTAACTGCTTAATTTCAAAATAAAGGGGGGGGGGGGGGGAAAATCCGCCAGATCTTTGCTTTTAGCACTGCTACATGAAGATAATTCGATTTTTACATTCTTTAACAAAATGTTTCTAGTTTGTTATCAGGGATTGCACCGTTAAACCGTAAGCAGAACAGCTTTGTATACCAGTTTTATGCAACCATCAGTGGCGACTCCACGTGTCTGAGTTCCTATTTACTTGGCATAGGAAGAAGTCGTCTTCCTCTCACCTGGTGAAAGGGTTAAGTAAAGGATGGATGGGTGGGGGTGGTTAAGTAAAGGATGGATGGGGGGTTAAGTAGAGGATGGATGGGTGGGGGTGGTTAAGTAAAGGATGGATGGGGGTTAAGTAGAGGATGGATGGGGGGGTAAGTAAAGGATGGATGGGGGGGTAAGTAAAGGATGGATAGGGGGGGGGCGTGTTAAGGTTTTACCTTTCTCAGGTAAAACACGACTATTTGACCACGCGGTACAAACACAGGCCGGCGTGTAAGAACATGGTGGTACTCACGCAAAGGCTTCTCCTTGAAGTAAGAGCTTCCCAGGCTGTCCTCCGCTGTGGCTCTGAGTGGGGGGTGACAGAAACACATTTGGGGGGGGGATGGGTCAGGGACATATATAACCAGGCTACATAAAGTGGGGTGTGGCACAGTCCCCTCCCCCATCTCACCTCTTTTTTGGGTCGTACATGAAGAGGAAGTTGAGTAGCCTCAGGCCGGCCTCGGAGAGCCAGGGAAACTTGTGTTTGAGGTTGTTGTATGGCTGCTTGCGCACAGTGTACTGACCCACCAGCGCCAGCTTGGAGAAGCCCTGTCAAGGGGGAAGGTCAAAGTGGGATGTGTTGGCAAAGCCCACTGGCACCAATGGGGTTAAACCCGCAGTAGCCCTCCACGTACCGGCCAGATGTTTTCGTTGGGCGTCCCCAGCAGCTGTATGATCAGGTCAATCTGGTGGATCTCGGAGCTTCCCGGCAGTAACGGCTTGTGTGCCAGGAGCTCAGCCAGGATACAGCCCACGGCCCTGCCAGGTACACCAGTGTAAACATCACAGAGCCACGGGGAACCGGTGTAATGATCATAGAGCCACGGGGAACCGGTGTAATGATCACAGAGCCACGGGGAACCTGTGTACTGATCACAGTAGTTGAATAATGAATGCAGCACTCGTATGGTCTTGTGAATAATCCGGAAAATGTATTATTTATAGGATCAACTTTTCAGTCCAAGAGCTTGAAAAAGGTCCAAGAAAAAGACAAACATTGATCCTATAAATAATAAATGTTACTGATTATTCTGACCTCCGAGTGCTGCATCCATCAGTCAAATATCTACTATTGTGCAATATCACACAGCCAGGTAGCGCGGGGAGATAATATCACACAGCCAGGCAGCGCGGGGAGATAATATCCCACAGCCAGGTAGCGCGGGGCGATAATATCACACAGCCAGGTAGCGCGGGGCGATAATATCACACAGCCAGGTAGCGCGGGGCGATAATATCACACAGCCAGGTAGCGCGGGGCGATAATATCCCACAGCCAGGTAGCGCGGGGCGATAATATCCCACAGCCAGGTATCGCGGGGAGATAATATCACACAGCCAGGTAGTGCGGGGAGATAATATCACACAGCCAGGTAGCACGGGGAGATAATATCACACAGCCAGGTAGCGCGGGGAGATAATATCCCACAGCCAGGTAGCGCGGGGAGATAATATCACACCAGCAAGGAGCGAGGGGCAGATTAATCTCCACAGCCAGGCAGCGCGGGTGAGATAACATCAACAGTCGGAGATTCCCAAGCAGGGCAGCGCGGGGCGATAATATCACACAGCCAGGCAGCGCGGGGAGATAATAATCACCACAGGCGCAGCACACGGGGAGATAATATCACAACCCAGGGAGCGCGGTGAGATAATATCACACGCCAGCAGCACGGGAGGATAATATCACACAGCCAGGCAGCGCGGGGAGATAATATCACACAGCCAGGAGCGCGGGGATATAATATCCACAGCCAGGTAGTGCGGGAGATAATTCACACAGCCAGGAGCGCGGGGAGCTAATATCACACAGCCAGGCAGCACGGGGAGATAATATCACATCAGCCTAGGGTAGCGCGGGGAGATAATATCCCACAGCCAGGTAGCGCGGGGAGATAATATCACACAGCCAGGTGTAGCGCTGAGGATAATATCACCACAGCAGGCAGCGCGGGGAGATAATATCCACACATCCAGCACGGGGAGATAATACCACACAGCCATGGTAGCGCGGGGAGGTATAATATCACACAGCCAGGATAGCGCGGGGAATAATATCACACAGCCAGGCAGCAGCGCGGGAGATAATATCACACAGCCGGAGCGTCGGGCGATAATTCCCCAGCCAGGTAGCGCGGGGGATAATATCCCACAGCCAGAGCGCGGGAGATAATATCACAACAGCCAGGCGCCGGGGAGAAATATCACACAGCCAGCGCGCGGCGGAGATAATATCACACAGCCAGGAGAGCGGGGGGAGATCATCCCACAGCCAGTACGCTGAGACTAATATCACACGACCAGGTAGGGACGGGGAGATATATCACACAGCCAGGTAGTCGCGGGAGATAATATCACACAGCCAGTAGCGCGGCGGAGATAATCCACACACCAGGTAGTCCTGGCGGGGAGATATCACAGCCAGCATACAAAACACAGCCGTAGCGGCGGGGAGATAATATCACACAGCCAGGTAGCGCGGGAGATAATATCACAAGCCAGGCGACGCAGGCAGATAATATCACACAGCCAGGTAGCTGGGGAGATAATCACACAGCCAGTAGCGCGGGGGGTATATCCACAGCCAGGTACCGCGGGGGATAATATACACAGCCAGGTAGCGTCGGGAGAGAATATCCCACAGCCAGTTAGCGCGGGGATATAATATCCAGCAGCCAGGTAGCGCGGGGAGATATATCACACAGCCGGCAGCGCGGGGAGATAATATCACACAGAGCACGCGTAGCGCGCGCGGGAGATATTCACACGTAGGCAGCCTGGGGAGATAATCATCACAGCCAGGAGCGTCGGGGAGATAATATCCCACAGCCAGGACGCGGGGATTAATACACACAGCCAGTAGCGCGGGGCGATAATTCACACAGACCAGTGCAGCTCGGGGAGATAATATCACCCGCAGGCACCGGGGCGATAAATACCCCACCGGTAGACGCGGGGCGATAATATCCACAGCAGTAGCGCGGAGATAATATCACCAAGCCAGTTAGGCGGGGAATAATCACACGCCAGCATCACAGCCAGGTAGTTGGGGGAGATAATATCACACAGCCAGGTAGCGCGGGGAGATAATATCACACACAGAGCTAGCGCGGGAGATAATATCACACAGCCGGTAGCGCGGGAGATAATATCACAGCAGCCAGGTCCAGCGCGGGGATATCATATCACACCCATGGAGTGCGGGAGAATAATATCAACCACCAGCAGCGCGGGCTATATCACACAGCCAGGAGCGGGAGATAATATCACACAGTCGCGGATAATTCACACACCAGGTAGCGCGGGGCGATAATATCCACACAGCCAGGTAAGCGCCGGGAAATATCACACAGCGGAGCGCGGGGGATAATATCACCACAGCCAGGCAGCGCGGCGGGAGATATATATCACACAGGCCAGGCAGCGCGGGGGATAATATCACACATGCCCAGGCAGCGGCGGGGAAATATATCACACAGCCGCAGCGCGGGAGATAAATCACCAGCCAGGCAGCGCGGGGAGATAATATCACACAGCCAGTGGCGCGGGGGCAGATCACCAGCCAGGTAGAGCGGAGATAATATCAACAGCCCAGGAGCGTCACTTGGGAGATAATATCACACAGCCAGGTAGCGCGGGGAGATAATATCACACAGCCAGGTAGCGAGGGACGATAATATCACACAGCCAGGGTAGCGCGGGAGAATAATATCACACAGCCAGGTAGCTCAGCATATACGCCAGGTATCGCTGAGTAATATACACCAGCCCGGGCAGCGCGGGCGATATATCACCACACCAGGTAGCGCGGGAATATATCACACAGCCATCGCGGGGAGATATATCCCACAGCCAGTGTAGCGCGGCGATAATATCACACAGCCATGTAGCGCGGAGATATAATCACACAGCCAGGCAGCGCGGGGAGATAATACACACAGCCGTAGCGGGAGATATCACACAAGCTGTAGCGGCGGGAGATAATCCCCACACCAGCAGCGCGGGAGATAATATTCCACAGCCCAGGAGCGCGGGGAGATAATACACACAGCCAGTGTAGCGCGGGGGAGATAATATCCACACCAGCCATGTCAGCGCGGGGAGATATATCACACCCAGGTAGCGCGGCGGGAGATAATAGCACACAGCCAGCGCGCGGGGGGAGATAATATCACACCGCCAGGCAGCGCGGGGATATAATACCCACAGCAGGCAGCGCCGGGGCGAGATAATATCACACAGCCAGGCAGCACGGGGAGATAATATCACACAGCCGGCAGCGCGGGGAGATAATATCACACAGCCAGTACGCGGGGCGATAATATCACACAGACAGGTAGCGCGGGCATATACACACAGCCAGGCACGGCGGGGAGATAATATCACACAGCCAGGCAGCGTCGGGGCGATAATATCACACAGCAGGTAGCGCGGGAGATAATATCACCAGCCAGGTACGCGGGGCGATAATATCACACAGCCATTGAGTGCGGGAGGAATATCACACACCAGGCAGCCGGGAATAATACACACAGCCAGGCACGCGGGGAGATAATATCACACACCAGGTCCACGGGCGATAATCCATAACAGCGTAGCGGGGGGATAATATCACACAGCCAGTAGCCAGCGCGGGGAGATAATATCACCCAGCCAGAGGCACGCGGGGATATTAAATATCACACAGCCGGCAGCGCGGGGCGAATAATATCCCAAGCCAGGTACGGGGGAGATAATATCACCAGCCAGGCCAGCGCGGGGAGATACATCACACAGCCAGTAGTGCGGGTGGGAGATAATATCACACAGCCAGGGCGGCGGGGCGATAATTCACACAGCCAGGCAGCGCGGGGATATAATATCAACCAGCACAGCCAGTACGCGGGGAGATAATATCACACAGCCATAGCAGCGGGGAGATAATATCAGCCACACGCCTAGGTCAGCACGGTGGCGATAATTACACACAGCCAGGAGACGCGGGGCGATAATATCCCAGCCAGAGCGCTGGCGATAATTCACCAGCCAGTAGCCGGGGCGATAATCCCACAGCAGGTAGCCGGCTATAATATCCCACAGCCAGGTATCGCGCGGAGTAATATACACAGCCAGGTGTGCGGGGATATAAATATCACACACGCGGTAGCACGGGAGATAATATCACACAGCCAGGTAGCGCGGGGCGCATATATCACACGCCAGGTAGCGCGGGGCGATAATATCCACCAGCCAGGTAGCGCGGGGCGAATATAATCACACGCCATGTAGCGCGGGGGCTAATAATCCACAGCCAGGTATCGCGGGGCAAATCAAGCCAGGTAGTGGGAGATAATATCACACAGCCGGAGTTGCGGGGAGTTAATATCACACAGCCAGTAGCACGGGGAGTAATAATACCACACGCCAGTAATGGCGGGAGATAATATCACACAGCAGGTCACGGGATGCGCGGAAATATCCACATCCAGCCAGTGCGCGGGGAGATAATACATCCAAGCCAGGTGCGCGCGCGGCGATAATACCCCAGCAGGACGCGGGAGCATACTATCCACAGCCAGGGCGCGGGGAATAATAAAGTCCGCACACCAGGTGCGCGGCGATAAATATCCCACAGCCGCACGCGCGGGGGATAATATCCACACACCAGCAGCCTCGGGCGATTAAACATATCACACCACAGCCAGGCACGCGGGGAGTAATAATCACACAGCCAGGTAGCGCGGGGAGATATATCACACAGCCAGGCACCCCGCGCGGGAGGGAATAATATCACACAGCCAGCAGCGCGAGATAACTATCACACGCCCAGGCCGCGGGGAGATAATACACACAGCAAGGTAACGCGGGGAGATAATATCACACAGCCAGGTAGCGCGGGGAGATAATATCACACAGCCAGGAACGGGGAGATAATATCCACACCAGTAGCGCGGGATATAATATCACACAGCCAGAGGTTAGCGCGGAGATAATATCACAACAGCCAGAGGTAGCCGGGAGATAATATCCCACAGCAGGCAGCTCGGGGATATAATATCACACAGCCAGGCAGCGCGGGCATAATATCCCACAGCCAGGCAGCGCGGGGCGATAATATCACACAGCCAGGTAGCGCGGGCGCGATAACTACCCCACAGCCCAAGAGGTAGCGCGGGGCGATAAGATCACCACCAACGAGCACGCGGGCGATAATATCACACAGCCAGGCAGCGCGGGCGATAATATCCCACAGCCAGAGGTAGCGCGGGGCGATAAGATCACACAGACAGGCAGCGCGGGGCGATAATATCACACAGCCAGGCAGCGCGGGGCGATAATATCCCACAGCCAGAGGTAGCGCGGGGCGATAAGATCACACAGACAGGCAGCGCGGGGCGTAATAATCAACAGCAGGCAGCGCGTGGGCGATAATATCACAACGACAAGGCATGCAGGGCAGATATCACACAGCCAGGGAGAGCAGTGGCAGGAGGGATACTTGAAAAACAGAGGAACTCTCATGTATTCACTTCCTGTAAATATTTATAAATAATATTATCACATGAGCCAGGAGAGTGGGGCGGGCGAGAGCGATAATCACACGCCAGGTGCGAGAGGTGACATCTTTTATCTAGATGATAGTCCAAATACACGGATGTGTCTCTGGGGCGTCATTCACTAAACGGCAATAAGGTTACGCAAATTATTTTACAATGCTTGGTACAAATATACGTATGATTTCCCCACTCCACAAATTACCGTTGATCACACGAATTGTTCATCACCATGCCGCTGCATCAATAAACTGCTCTGTCATTCTGCACTAACGTGTATTACGTTTCATACGCTTAATCACAAGGGTCTGTGACTTCATTCAATACCCCGACGTGGTCCTTGTCAGGAAGATTTTAATCCCCATTCATTTGAAAGATTCCCCAACAAGAAGCCGGATTCACAGCACATTGAAAATAACTTTACCCCAACCGTTTATATAAACGTATAGATCACAATACGTCGCACACATATCGGGCCTCACCACATGTCTATGGCTGTGGTCTGTGTCGTGCTTCCGAGGAGCAACTCTGGAGCTCGATACCTGAGAAAGGAGAGCAGCAGAGAAGTGAGGACACCTTAGTATTCCCTGAGAGGCAGCGGAGAAGTGAGGACACCTTAGTATTCCCTGAGAGGCAGCGGAGCAGCAGAGAAGTGAGGACACCTTAGTATTCCCTGAGAGGCAGCGGAGCAGCAGAGAAGTGAGGACACCTTAGTATTCCTGAGAGGCAGCGAGGCACGAGAAAGTGAGACACCTTAGTATTCCCTGAGAGCGCGGAGCAGCAGAGAGAAGTGAGGACACCTTAGTATTCCCATGAGGCAGCAGAGAAGTGAGGACACCTTAGTATTCCCTGAGGCAGTGGCGCGCGCAGAGAACGACGAAGAACGCGAGAGCAGAGTTCTAGGCCACTGCATGTACTCCTCGCTCTCACGTTCTTCCTGCTGTCCCGTTACATATAACAGCTGGAGTACATTGCAATCTCTTTACCGCACGGACCTCTCACTATTCTAGCAGGACGCGTTAGTTGGTGGATAGTTTTGTTGCACTTTTATAAACATTATATATAGTGCGCCCCCCAACATTCAATGAGAACACGAGCTTCATTTAGACAATGTCAACAAAGACGCAAGCAGTGATTTTTAGGAACAGGGAAATGAGGATCATTATCAATGAAACGCATCTTCTTTTTTTTCTGCGTTTAGAATTGCACCTCCTCGTTTTGGCGCCAGATTAAGACTATGTAGAGTGAAAAAAACAGATATTTCTGCTTTGACTCCCAGACGGGAGATTTAACAGAACAGCGGTCGTTAGGGAGATTTATAGGCTTTCCTTTCCCTTTAACCCCGTCTCTGCCAGTTACTCACAGAGAGTCACCACTTTAGGAGTCATTGGCTTTAGGGGCACCTGTACGCACGAGCGAGACCAAAAATCGGCTGCAAAAAAAGGACAGGTCAACAGGACAAAGCCTGATGCTCACGAACGACAGGAAGGAAATTTGGAGAACGGTTTTATAAAGCAAGACAGGTTTGTCACATGTCGAGTGCATCAAAGTGCTGCTTACAGCAGAAATCCTTCGGTCATGCCGCCCCCCCGAACGTTACAACGACGCTGCAGCCCCCAAAGGACAGAGCGGTCACTCACCGATCTTTACACAGCCTTTATCGGTCATCAGCAGGTCTGACACCTCAGATCCCTTCGCGGGGAGAGGGAGGAGGCCGGGGTACAGAAGGGGAGAGGGGGATTAGAGAGGAGGGGCAGGCTTTAGGACTCTCAGCTGAGGATAGGAACATTTATCCTACAGTTCTCTCTAACCCAGGGGTGGCAAACTCCAGTACTCTAGGGCCACTAACAGACAGGTTTTAAGGATATCCAGTTTAAGCACAGGTGGCTCAATCAGTCCTTGCTTCAGCACAGGTGGCTCAATCAGTGCATGATGAGCACACCGTGCTGGAAGCAGGGAGATTGTTAGTTGGCCAACCCCTGCTCTAAACACTCATACATACTCCGGGAGTGGAGTAACTGGAGGCTCCACTGCCTTTGAAGTGGTAGTGGTGAGGCCCAGTTCAATATAAAAAGTGTCAGCTGCTTGAGCAAGTCACTATCACCTGGCCTCCGCGCACAATAATTAGATTGTAAGCTCTGCAGGGCAGAGACTCGCTGTGGCTGTTACTGCAGCACTATAGAAGAGCACGCAAATTGGAGGCAGTACGAGTAAGGACAGGCTCAATGACCACAAGGGTTCTTATCTATCTCCCAGGCTGACCGTGTGCGGTTGTCCAGGGCTCTGTCCAGCTCTTCTTACTGACATGTGACCTATGAAGTGTTCATGCAGGTACTGAGGTCCTGTGAGGAGCTGTAAGCAGAATACATTTCCCCTGGGACAGGAAGCAAGAGGAGGAAGAGCTACACTCACCCACTGGGCCTCCTGCGGTGTCACCTGCGGTGGGACGGGACAGAGGCAATGGGTCCTGTGCCCACCCCCTGTGTGTCACTGTGTCCTTTCAGCCAGCGTCACTGTGTAGTGTGTGTGTCAGAGGAGGGACTGACCGAGGGCCATAGGCCAGCCTGGAGGGGACAATTGATGGTCCCCGTGTCCACGTGCAGAGAGGAGGGGGGAGGGAGTTTCTCTGTCACTACCTACTCTAGCCTCAGAGAAACGAGTCTTGCATGTTTCCTCACACCGCAACTGGCCAGGTCCTGCTCGCAGTAACCCACCACCCAGCACCAGGAAGATACTGAGGGGAGACAAAGAAGGGTCACTACCCGAATATCACTGCGCGCGAAAAGGCATTACACGTTATCAGGGTGGAGTGTCACCATGTGCGGCCAACGCTCTGGTACTGAAGGGTCATAAACCTTACCTCTCCAGGTGATTTCAACCACCACTTCCTTCAGCTTCCACGATGTTGGCGGTTGTCGCGCAGTTTTAGGAGCAGTGTTATCATACTCCTGAGGCTGCTGAATAGGAGATACCTGGAGGGGGAGGGGGTTAACGATTGTGAAATCATAAATAAAAAAAAACATCACTTAACCCCCCCTCATTACCTAACCACTTTGCCCAGAACCCGCAGGGCATTACCTAACCCTTCATGCCACAGAACCCGCAGGGCATTACCATACCCCTTCATGCCCCAGGACCCCAGGGCATTACTAACCCCTCTCATGCCCCAGAGACCCGCAGGGCATTACCTAACCCTTCATGCCGCCGAGAACCCCAGAACATTACCCTAACCCCCTTCATGCCCCAGAGACCCGCAGAGCATACCTAACCTCTTCATGCCCAGAGACCCGCAGGGCATCCTACCCCCTTCATCCGCGAGACCCCAGGGCATTACCTAACCCCTTCATGCCCAGAAGAAACCCGCAGGGCATTACCAACCCTTCATGCCGAGACCCGCAGAACATACCTAACCCCTTCATGCCCCAAGACCCGCAGGGCTTACCAACCCCTTCATGCCCAAGACCCGCAGGGCATTACTAACCCCTTCATGCTCCAGGACCCGCAGGGCATTACCTAACCCCTTCATGCTCCAGAGACCCCAGGCATTACCTAACCCCTTCGTGCCCCAGAGACCGCAGAACATTATCACCTAACCTCTTCATGCCCCCGATCCCGCAGAGCATATTATACTCTCTCACTGTAGAGACCTGCACACATTGCAACAGATTCACAGAACCCCCCACCCCATTCACTTAACTCTACCACCTGCACACCCACGCTCACCTTCCCCGTTCTGCGTGTCCTGGGCTCACGTGTACTCACCATCTTTCTCCTTGTCCATTCTCACCTTCTTCAGTGGATACAATGTCATTGGTTCTGGTTGTCTCTGGCCCCGATCTGAAAGCAGAACAGACCGTGGAGTTCAGCACGCATTTCCTCACAGCCCAACTCCCTGCTCTCCATAATGTGTCTGAGACCCCCTTACAGAGTGCCCATTTCCACTTAATCCTCTTCATTTATCCAAGCAAAGGGAACCAGACTTGGGCTGCTAAAATTACAGTGGGCTGCGGAGAGGACGCAGCCATCTAAACATGACGTGTAAAAACAAAATGCTTACACATCACGACACGTTTTTTTCACACACCACTTTTCACCTAAAAAACAGTGATTTAAATATATTTTGTATCCAGGTTCACCAACAGGTCAGGTTTTCAGATGTCTCCGCTTCATCTCGACTGCGCCACCCTTTGCTGAAGCAGGGATATCCTGAAAACCTGACCTTTGGTGGCCCTTGAGACAGAAGTTGGCCACCATGGATAAGGGTCTTGGAGGTCTGCCTGCGACACTACACACAAACCATACGTTCCTTCTCCGATACGATTTAATTTCTCATACTCCTTCACGCTCCGACATCGCCCGAGCTGGAGAGGAAAAGGCACGAGGGAATGGGGAGAAATAAATAACCGGGGCCCAGGATCCCAAATATGTTCTTCCCAACCCAGTATTGCAGGGTGCGGGGGGCTGCCAACCCCCATCACCACAGACCCTAATACATAATCTGCCAATCTAATATTAGAACTTCAAAACCCAATGTATAATCATATTGACTAAATACCCCATATATCTCACCATCTCACCGACCCCAAATAGAAAAATCGTATCCCTACCCTACCCAATTCCCCCCCACACAACACCCCTAACCATTCTAATCCCCCCCCCACCAATCCCCCCAACTCCAACCTGTCCCCCGCGCACACGGGATGAATTCTCTCCTCCTAGCACTTTTCAGGCGGATTTGTTGCAGCTCCGACTCGGGTCACCCGGGGGTCAGTCATTATCGGCTGTTTGGCGGGGACAGGCGGGCCTGTGTGTGGGAGAGGCAGGGCTCCGGGCCTGCAATTGCCGGAGAGAGGCGGGGCCCGTGTGTGGGGAGAGGCCGGGCTCCGGGCTGTGTGCGGAGAGAGACCGGGCCCGTGCGTCGGTGAGGGGCCGGGCTCCGGGGCCTGTGTGGCGGGAGAGGCCGGGCTCCGGGGCCTCTGTTCTGGGGAGCCGGGGCTACGGGGGGCGGGAGACAGACGTGCGCAGGGGTGTGTGTGCGGGGAGATACCGGGGCCTGTGTGCGGGGAGAGACGGGGCGGCGTGGCAGCGGGGAGAGGCCGGGGCTCCGGGGACAGTGTGCGGGGAGAGGCCGCGGGCTGTGTGCTGGGGGGTAGACGGGGCTCCGTGGCCTGTGTGCGGGTGAGGACGGCGGGCTCCGGGGCCTGTGTGCGGGGAGACGCCGGGCTCCGGGCCTGTGGGCAAACGCGGGTGCGCCGTTTTGTGCGGGGAGAGAGCGCGGCATCCGGGGCCTGTGTGCTGGGGGAGGCTGATGAAGACTCCTCGGCCTCAGCGCCCCCTGCGAGCTCGCAGTACAGCTCCCACCGGAACAAAGAGCCGGAGCCGGGACTCAGAGAGCTGCGCTGCCCCTTATCTCCTGGGATCCTCCCCCATCAACTGCTGCCCGGCCCGGGGACACAGGAGCCCCAGCAATCTATCCCAGATGTGATTCTATACTGGGGACATCTGGTATAGGGTACAGGGTGTCTTCTGGACATTCCAAGTGGTGCCTCTCGTCACTTATGTGGCCCCTAGGACTCCCAAGTGTGGCCCTAAGTCACTGGGGTTCAAAAGTTAGCAAATGTGTATCCTCTTACACACTTTGCCGGGGTCTTACTGACCCTTAATGTCACTGACACACCTTTATGTCATTTTGCCAATCCCATACACCCAACTTTTACACCTCTTGTTGAGGGGTCCCATTTCTCGGGGTCCCACTGGGACAGTCACAGTGAGCGCGCCCTTGTCTGCAGCACATCGCACTGCAACCCCGCCTCATACATGGCGTGCAATTTCTCTTCCCTGTATCCCCCCCGTTGCAGCGCGCGGTGCGAGGTCAGGTCCGGCTGGTCGCTATGTCCGAATCTGTGCCCACACGGAAGTGGGAAATGCCCTCGAATAGGGAGAAGCAGCACAAGCCTACTGTAGTTATGAAAGCACTATCTTTGAGTGGGGATTTTAAATTAAGAGTGGCAGCTAGTGGGTTTATCTCCAAACAGCTCGTTTGGGACTAAAAGACTTTGTTGGGTGTGAATTAAATGGTAAACCTTGTGACTACGTATAAATAAATGTATTAATCAGACACTGCCATTTTCCATTCATATGTTATACGATGCAGCTTGTTTGACTGAACCGCTCTGCGCTCCTCTGGCGCTCGGCTCTTGCCGTACTCGTTCGTTGATGGGGAGGACGGGATGGATGTTATATTTCCCCCGGATGGTTCCTGTGAGGCAGCGGACCTCTACCCCGCCGGAGCCTCAGAAGGGTCTCTCATGGATGGCGCGGGTATCGCGATTTTTGGGGGTGATCACCTTGCCTTCTTTGGTGGGTCATGGATTCCACTTGTCAGGTTGTGAGGTGACGTATATACAGAGTAAAAGGCGAGTCCCGCTAGCCGCTGAGCGGACGCTGGCCGCTCAAAGCATGCGTAGGCTGTCCTCGTCGTCTTGCGCGGAGTTGCGTGGGGGAAGGGGGGGCGGCTTTGTCGAATAGTTAGCGAGCGGGAAAGTTTTAAAAATGTTATTTACCTAAGGTCCTCTGAGCGTATGTGCCCGCGCATACGCGGGCCGAGGACTTGCAAATATAATATGCAAGTCACCTCGCCAAGCGCCGCCCGTCAGACGTCTTAGCGCTAGCGGGGACGACCTAGAGATGAATATATGTCCCTACAATTAATGTAAAAAATTCCTGCATCCCTTTATCCCTAAAGATTTAGTATGCAGTAATAGGTGAAAACTGCCCTGTGTGACGTTCCTATCTTCCAAGAATATTCAGCGAATCTAAAAATGACGCGTCTCGATGTTTTTTTTTTTTATTGTTTCATTCACCATACCCACCCACTAACATTATGAGGTCTGTGTATAAAGAGCGACCTATTCACCTTAAAATTGACCTTACTCACTAAATTCCCAACGGGTTATCACACTGTAACCCAGCGTGAACTGCTATTGATGTGTATGTATGGCAGTTTAATGAGGGACGACCCTCTGAAAACGTCCTTGGTGTAACCCGGGGGTGGGGCAACTCTGTGACCCAGATATACTTGAAACGTGAGGTAACTCTCAATGTATACTTCCTGGTAAAACATTTTTATAATAAATACCAACAGGTCAGGTTTTCAGGATAGCCCTGCTTACAGCACAGGTGGCTCAGATCCTATTCGATTGAGCCCACCTGTGCTGAAGCAGGGCTTCTCCGAAAACCTGAACTATGGTGGCCCTTGTGACTGAAGTCGCCCACCACCTGGTGCAACCTAGTTTGTACAGGGTTGTGTGGGCCCTGAGTCAGCGGGAACCCCCTTCCCTGTTAAATTAGAGGCGATGCTGTTGCTATTCCCATGGCCCTGCCCTTCGCATGCTGGTCACTGCACCACTCACACCCGTGCCCATCAAAACCTTTTATGACTCACAAGGCATGCAGGCGTCACGATCTGAGGCCAGTATTGGCCAATCTCCCATTGAATAGGGACTAGGGACCTTTATCAGGAAGAAATTATGAATAAAGTTATATTTCAGGTGAGTACGGGGAGACTTTCTGATGTTGGTAATGCGATTTAGGATACCTGAACACCTGGCCTGTTTGCGGCCCGGAGGACTGGAGTTGTGGCGGGTCTGCTATATCACTCTCACTAAGTGACATGGGTAGACGTCAATTACCGTATCTGAGATTAACATAAAACAGCTTCTCTGATAAGACCCTTGTAGTCTGCATGAAAACAGCTGTGCTGCCTGGTGAGCAGAGAGAGTGGGAACTGCAGGCAATGGGGACTGTAATGTTACTAAAACCGCATGGATTCCCCCACACAGCTTCTTCCAGATTGAGAGGGTACGGGGTTAAAATTGTGTGGTGTTCAAGTCACGTGATCAATCATGGCCGGCGCCTGTGGCGGCTTCACACACACCAGGTCTCGCGAGAGGTGGGCGGGGCCAACAGGTGACAGGACCCGGAAGTGCGCCCGGGGCCCGGTTCGGTTGTTGGGTGACCTGGATTGAGACGCAGCGCGGGATGGACGGTGAGATCCCGGGGGAGGGAGCACAGATCCCGAGCAAACCGGAACATCATATTTTAGCCCCCCCCCCCCCAACTCAGCACTGAGACACCCCAACACTGGCCCTCCAGCCACCGCAACACAGAGACCCCAACATTGACCTGACACCCACCGTCCAACAGGGACCCCCAACACTGACCCACACCCACCGCCCACAGAGACCCCAAACACTGACCCTGCCCCACGCCCCACAGAACCCCTACAACCTGTCCCACAGGGCCCCAACACTGACCCACCGCCCTACAGAGACACCAACACTGACCTGACACCCCACCGCCCCACAGGACCCACCAACTGACCCTACCCCACTGCCCCACAGAGACCCCAACACTGTCCCACAGGACCACAAACATGACCTACACCCACCGCCTACATAGACCCAACCTACCGACACCCACCGCCCCACAGGACCCCAACACTTACCCCCGACACCCAAAAAAACTGCCCCACAGGGACCCCAACACTGACCCTACACCCACAGGCACCCCACACTGACCCTGCACCCACCGCCCCACAGAGCCCCAACACTGACCCTACACCCACCACCCTACAGAGACCCCAACACTGACCCTGCACCCACCGCCCCACAGAGACCCCAACACTGACCCGAAACCCACTGCCCCACAGAGACCCCAACACTGACCATGCACCCACTGCCCCACAAAGACCCCTACACCTGTCCCACAGGGACCCCACACTGACCCTACACCCACCGCCCTACAGAGATCCCAACACTGACCCTGTACCACCGCCCCACAGGGACCCCACACTGACCCTACGCCCATGCCCACAGACCCCAACACTACCCTGCACCCACCGCCCCCGACCCCTACACCGTCCCAAGGGACCCCAACACTGACCCTCCGCCCACGCCCTACAGAAGACCCCAACACTTACCCACACCCACCGCCACACAGGGACCCCACACTGACAATTCACCCACTGCCCCACAGACACCCCCAACACTGACTTTGACACACCACCGCCAACAGGGACCCCCACACTGACCCAACACCCACCTCCCCACAGGGACCCCAACACTGCCCCTCGCACCCCTGCCCCACAGACCCCTACACGTCCCACAGGACCCAACAACTGATCCTACAACCCACCACCGCAACAGAGACCCCACACTGACCTGCACCCACCGCACCACAGAGACCCCAACACTGACCTCTACACCCACCGCCACCACAGAGACCCCAACACTGACCTACATGCATGCCCCACAGGACTATACTGTCTTCTCCCCACCCCCCGTGATCCCCAAATACCCTAACGAAGCCTTACTACTTGTGTCAACCCTAAATCCACTGTACCCCTCTTCTCCACTTTACATGTTTGACTTGGATCCTATTCCCCGTCTCTGACTCTTAAACGCTGTCTCTAGGGTTTGCTCGGGGGAAACACAGTTCTAATGACAACTTCACTTAGGATTGTGATTTCCTTGGCGACCGATTCACAGAGCCGTTATAGCTGTGACTCGTCTTCTCGTGACCGCCTGTGGCTGGGTGTGGTGGCCCCAGTCTTCACTGTACGACACTGCGCTGTGCAGCGATTTTATGTAGTGGGGAGGAATGTTTACACTGCATAAATGGTGGGTGTGTCAGGGCAGTGTGACGCGCGACTGCAAACAAATTGCAAAAATAATCTGCTACAAACTCACTCAGAAATAGAGAATGATTATGGATTTAGGTGCGGCTGATACAGCAAAGAAAAACAATGCAAAAACGTGACTTAAACTGCTAACCCAAATACAACAGTCTGGCGCGCGTGCGCCACAAGGAACATTTACTGAGCGTTCACTACACATTCCCATTAGGAAAGGAATGTGACTACTCGCAGCCTTGTATGGTTAGGCTCAGGTGCTCTTGGGGGCATTATCAGTCAATGGCATGGGTGGGCAAACGCCAGTCCTCAGGGGCCACCAACAGGTCAGGTTTTCATGACTATCCCTACTCAGCACAGGTGGCTCAGTCAAAGCCTGAGCCACTATTGAGCTACTATGCTGAAGCAGATATTCCTTAACATCCGACCTGTGGTGGCCCTTGGTTGACTGGTGTTGATCACTCTAGTCAGGGGTTTATGGGTGAGGTTATAGTTTTCTGCTTATGATTTGGGTGGGGCGGGGGGTGTTGGTTTATTACATTTTCACACTGTTTAGTGGTTGGTCGTCAGGGGCCGGGCGGGCGGTTTTTTTTAATCCTTCTTGTTTTATATATTTTTATTATACTATTTATGGGATTGTGTAAATTTGGTCACATGCTGGCTTTGTATTCACAGCCACGGGCTGTGACATCATGTAATTTAGACTGTTTAGCGTGTTTGTGGTAGCATTTACTGCGCTGACGTGCGGGTCATGCCTTCATACTGCACCTTGTATTTATTAAATGTCTCATTAATACGCTGTTCCTCTTGTTTTGCAGACCAATATTTTCAGTTAAAGGTGAGTACAGAGTTTTTATTAGGGGTGGCTTCCTAAAGCTTAATGACACAGGGGGGCATGTAACAGAAAAGCCCATGCTACAAATCCAATGAGACAAAAGATATAGTAAATATAATCTGGGGGTTAGAGCTCGCTGGATTGTGTTGTTCATTCTTTTTCAACGGGTCCTGGTAAACCACCCCATCAGTCCGCCCTCCAGCTCGCTCAGATCCCCCTACCTGTACCCTAATAAACCTATGTCCAGTTCACGAGAAGCAGCGGAGAAGCTTGCTAGAAAGCGGAGAGAGAGATTCCAACACAGACAAGAAGCCAAAGTGGAAAAAGGTGCGCCGGGATGCTGTGTGCGTCTGTTGAGAGCGGGCAGGAGGGCGTGCGCTAGCTTGTGTGCAATGGCAGGGAGAGGGAGTCTGGTAGGAGCGGGGGGGGGCGCGAGTTCAGGGGTGAGGAATGTGCGCGTGGCAGGGGGAAGGCGTGCGTGCGCGTCTGTGTGGTTAGGTGGAGCGGGCAGGGAGGTGCGTGTGTGCAAACACGCTTGGCAGTTGCAGGCGGGGATGCATTTTAAATGCTTATTGTACACAGTTGTTCCTGACAGCTGAGGAACCTCATTATTGAACCATTTCCTAGCGGAGGGACTGTCCAGTCGCACGATCAATGCAATATAATGATAGTTCATACATCAACACCAGCAGACGCATTCTGGTAGCAACAGGGTTAATAGCAAATCTGCAGCAGAAATAATCTTGGTATTGGGAATAAGACTAAATCCTGCACTTCAGTGTCAGTTCACCAACCAAGATCCCTTCGTCTGTCTGTGTACTTGGGGGCCGTCCTTCCAAATCATGTCCCCATCACAGGATTCGAAGGTGTCAGGGTTTTTATTTTCAATAGGCTGGTAAGGGAATGACTGTTGCACATTACGTAAACCCCTGTGTATAGCAGCAGGAATTAGATTGTGGTTCTGTACGTGGATCCCTACATGCTTTGTGGGTCACTGTGGAAGGCGTGGTAGACTGGGTTGGGGCGGAACATGTTGGTAACTGGGTTGGGCGGAACGCTGATGGCAGACAGGGTTGGGTCGGAGCGCTGTTCAGACAGGGTTGGCCTTATGCTCTCTCCCACTACAGGCTCTACAGCAGAAGAATGTGGAGGTTGCGAGAATCTACGCTTGAATGCCATCGGAAGAAGAACGAGGGGACTTAACGGTGCGGATGGCGGTCCCGCGTGGATTGCCGTTTCGCCTCAAAGTTCAAACGGCCGTGACCAGGAAGGGGGTTGGTGGCACTAAACCGCCAGAGTGTTCCCTCGATCCAGATATTGTAACCAGAAGATCGTTGTGTGTGTGTGGTGTGTAGTATATGTGAATATATGACTATGCACGATGGGTATATCCCCTTTGTTGTATCCTCCCCTCCTGCGCCGTTCACAAGGTGTGTCCGCTGCTTCAACACCTATCTGACTGACTGGCCTTCTCGCGTTATTATAACGCACCGCTCGGAAATACATGTGCCATTTCTTCAAATGTATTTATTTATAAAATATTTGACCAGGAAGCAATACATTGAGAGTTACCTCTTTTTTAAAGTATGTCCTGAGCACAGGGTTAAGACTAACATAATACATGGTTACAAATACAGTTACATAAATGAACAGGGTAACATTTATAGACAAGACATTGCATGGCACGTTATAGAAAATATATATGTATGGGGCGTGATGTAAAGTTCAGACCAGGATTAACAGTGAGACACGCCTTGATTGAAAGAACTAAACTGGATGGTGGATGTGAGAGTCCTTGGTAGGTTGTTTCCAGTTTTGGCGAGTGGCACGTATAGAGAAGGAGCAGGAGGATACTTTGTTTGAGCCTTTAGGGACCATGACATTCCTTTGGAGTCTGATCTCAGGTGATAGGTGTGCAGTTGTAGGGTAAGGGAGCTTGTTCAGATAGGGTAGTTGGCCCAGAAAGGTATTGGGGTTGAGACCGGAAAGGTGCAACTTTGCGCCCTAGACTCAGTGATGGACCAATTAGTATTACTTTACACGCAGTGATGTGTGTTTGTAGTGCATTGGGAAACAAAATGACAAATTGAATTGGTAGCAGGGTGTCAAGTTTGTGCTAAGGTGGTTTGAGGATCCGAGCATATACTATGTCTCCATAGTCAATAATTGGCATTATATCTGCTGTGCGTATGCTTTCTGACCAGGAGACTTTAGGAGATGATTTGTTCCTGTAAGTACCCCTGTTGGCATAGGTCTTGGTTGCAGGGTATCAATGTGCATCCCGAATGTTAGTGAGAGATTCAACCATACCCAGGTATTTAAAACTAGTGACAGGGTTAGGTGGTGTTAGTGTTGGTTCCTAATCAACTGGAGCTCATCAGGTCGCTGAAGTTAAGGCCTCCATTCAGGGTGCCAGCTGCAAGGACTCGGAGGAGGGCGGGGGGAGGCATGCTGCAGTTTGGCTGGGCGCTCTGTGTTTATATCCCCCAGCAAGACTTTTCAGCGTGGGGAGGGGGCGGGGTTACACACAGCAGGGTAATATCGAGGTGCAGTCATCAATCATTCTGAACACCTAAATGATTTCATTGGCTGCCCTCTGCCCGTGACGCTTCTCAGCTCCAAAAACAAAGTTCTGTTATTGAAACTGTAGTCAGCTTCAACTCCTGCCTCGAGACAAGGGGCGGTTGCTACCCTGACAACCCAGTAATTCAATTGAATACTTTGTTTTCATCACAGGCAGCACCACAGCAGCAACGCCCTCCCTCGAAGCCAGCACCCTGAACGAGGCCTTAAAAATTTAGTCTTGTCCCAAAACACTCATTGTTACAACAGTCCTTGGGTCCTTGTTTTAAAAACCGTTTGTTGGGGAAATCCAGTTTTCGAGTCTCAAAAAGTCAGACTGAGTATGTGTTGAAGGTCAGAGAGGCTAGGCTGTGTGCATATAGGATTGTGTCTCTGCTACATGTATAAGTGATGCTTCCTTACAAGCTGTGGGAAGATCATTAATGAACACTGAGAAGCATTAGGGGACCCCAGATACAAGAGCCTGCGGCACACCACAGGTGATATCCAGGGGGTTTGAGTTAGAGCCTGAGATGGACACATGATTGGATCTTCTTATAGGTAGGCTTGAAACCAAGTTATAAAGCATGCTTCCCTATTCCAGATCGCTGGAGTTTTTTAGGCAGGATACATGATCCACTGTGTCAAGCCTTTGCAAAATCTAGAATACTGCACCAGTGAGTTGTCCCCGTTCCATTCCACACTGGATTTCATTGCAAACTTTATCATGGTAGTATGGTAGGGTTTGGGGGGACGAACGCCAGATTGAATGGCTAGGGAAGGTGCCTGGATACGTAATCGCTTAATGGGGTGGACCATTTTTTCCATGACTTTGGATAGAATTGAGAAGTGAGATTGCCTGTAGTTTGAGACAGTGTTTTTTGTCCCCACTTTTGAGGATTGGGACAACTCTGGCAGTTTTCCAGGTCTTTATGAGGGATATGGCCTGCAGACGTGATAGCGTTGACTATAGGAAGCAATTTGTTTGGCAAATGGCTGGGGCAGCAAAATCGTAGGAACCTAGATGTAGTAAGTCAGGATAGGTCCGCATTGCGTTTTAGTTTGAGGAGCCTTGTGTAATCTTCCTCTTCAGATCCTGGGCCAAATTGAAATTGTGGGCAGTGTTGGGGAGGGGGTGGGATTAAAGAGGGTACTTATCCAGGATGAATTCAGGTTTGGGGTTTGGGCTTGCGTTTTTGCTAAAAGTTTAGCTGGCACACCCCAGAAAGTAATCATTGAAATCATTTGCAATGTCAGTGGGGTTGTTAGAGTACTATCCCCCTTGGTGATATTACTTGGGGTTGTTGTGGTTAGGAGGCTGGAATATATTGTTTGACAAACCTTCCATAATTAGCTGGGTTGATGTATTTTGGTGGAGCTTGTCAGGTAATATTATTGGCTTTTGCCGGCCTTTGTTGCCTTGTGCACAGGTTCCACGCATGCATCTGTAGTGATTGAGATCCTTGGTAAGTCGGCCAGTTCTTTAGTAGCTTTTCCACAAGGTATCCCTGAGCTGGTAGAGTGGCAATAAGGTCAGTTTGTGACCCATGGAAGATGGTCCCCCCCTGTACCCTTATTTTGCGTAGTGGAGTCATGGTGTATCGCGAGTTTTAAGAACTTCGGATTGGAAATAAGTCGAGTGTAGAATCAGGGTCGGGAATTAAATCGTTCTGTGCCATGGGCAATTGGTAAGGGTTCAGATCCAAAACTGCTGTGGGTTAAAGTTTTTAAATGTTCTAGTTGAGGAGAACTTTAGGCTTGAATGGGGCGGTTTAATTTCCTTACACAGTAACCTTTGCATGGTCACGGTGAAAATGTCAGGAAGGATGCCAGAGTATTGGCTTCTGCTGGGGTTTGAGGAGAGAACCAGTCTAGCAAGGAAATGGTTATGCGATTTTCAGGTTTATCCGTGTGGTGAAATGAGTTGCGATAGGTAAGTGACTTAAGTTGTATCTGGATTTTGTGGTTTTTAGGGTCAAGCAATTGAAGTTGAAATCCCCAATAACTAAGCAGCTCACTGTCTCATCCGAAGGAAATGTAGCCAAGAAACTGGGTGTATAGTCAGGGATTGTAGAGGGGCTTTAGGGGGTCGGTAGATCCAGCAAGCAAGATTGGCTTAGAAAAGGGGAGGCAGATTTTTGCCAACTAAAATTTCAAGAGGATGAGCTTGGGGGCAATTTACAGTGTAATTGTAATGTGTCTGCAATATAAAAAATAACAAACCCTCCTCCTCTCTTTGACCTATCTCTTAAAAATGGGAGTATCCCTAAATGGCGATATTTGCTCAGGTGTTTTAGGGGTTAGCCATGTTTTCTTGTAGAAGCGTGGCTTGGGTTTTATGTATAAGGCACCATGCCTTAGTTCTTCCTTTTGGGCAGCAGGCTCCGGAATTTTATGGTCGACAGATCGCCCCTTTTTGGGAATTTAAAGGGTGATGGGACAGAGCTGAAAATGGGAGGACCTGGTTGTTCAATATCACCTGCTAAGAGGTTAATAGTATGAGTAGGAAAATTGGGGTTAGTTTGTTGCAAGTTGTAAATTTTGTGGTGTTTGCATTATTAACAACTTAAGCTCATTAGCTTAGTAGCATTTGGTAAATACCATGGAAACATATTAAATCTGCAATCTGCGGTTCATCATGTTATATCGCCGTTATCTGATTCCGTTATAAAGCAGCCGCCTCCTGGCAGGCCATTTTTATTGGAATACTAGACCAGTGGTGCCCATGCCACCCTCCAAAACCACACCAGTCGCGATTTTCAGGCTAATCCCTGCTTCATCAAAGGTGATGCAGTCTTAGTTGAGCCACCTTGTGGCTGAAGCTGGTATAGTATCCTTAAAACCTGCCTGTTGGGGGGGGCGTGCCTGGGCTGGAGTTGAGCACCCCTCACTAGACCCATTCCTAATCCTTTAAATTGGGAATTAACATTGGCAGCATGGGTGAGACCATGCAGTTCCGCCCTGCGCCCAGCTTCCTATTTCATCATCACTGAATGTCTTGTCGATTTTTCTCTAAAGGAGGAGGCCCCTTGAAGTATTTCGAAAAATCTCGGGGAGCCTCCTATCTTGCTGACCACATATTAGTTCGACATGGGTCAGTCACAACATTTCACACCTCACGAGCACCTCTAGTTCCTACCCTTTACCTATGTATGTCTCTCTCTCCCCCTCCATCTCCCTAACTTCTCCCCCCCCTCCCGCCTCGCATGTATTTATATCCCTTGCGTCCCTCTGTACTCCCTCTTTTCCTCACTCACTCCCTCCTTCCTCCCCCACTCCCTTTCTCTCACTCCTCGCCCTACCCTCCGTCAATTACCCACTCTCTCATCCAATCCACCCTACACAATACATACAAAAACCCACCCCCAGGAGGGGGTCTGTGGTCCGTATCGAACCCCTGAAACTGCTTCAAAGGATCCCCGAGGTTACCCCACGGAACCCTGGTTGGGAATACTGTGTCTGTGATTCCTACAAACAGCCCGTACAATCCCAGGGGTATGGGCTGAAGGAGAGGCTTGCCGGTAGACTCTTTGCAGGCCATTTTTT
>WSYH01008460.1:0-29046 GCA_036426205.1 Ascaphus truei | reverse complement strand
TTATTACTTCCAGGTGAAAATATTTAGTAAATAAATAAATAAGGTGTTATAATATACAGGTCATTGTATATTATATAAGAGTTTGTTAATAAGTTGATATATGTGCAGGGTATAATATATGGTTATCTCATATTCTATCGGTGATAAGTTAATATATTGCAGGGTATAATGGGAATATATATATACAACACCACACACACAGCACACACATATCCACACAACACACATCATATCTCTCTCGCTCTCTTCCTCTCTCTATCTCTCCTCGCTCTCACTCTCTTCTCTCTCTCTCTCCCTCCCCCCCCCCTCCTCCTCCCTGCTCTCTCCAGCCCCAACCCCCCTACACACCTCCCATCCCCCCCCCCCCCCTATCTCTCATCGCTCTCCCCCCCCCCCCTCCCCCCCCCACCCCTCGAGAGAGAGACAACATGAAAACACACCAGACATACAGACATCTAGAAGACCACACATACACTACAGAACACCACACATGATAGAGCCACACACACACACCCTACCTCCCAAGAGCTAGATACCCACAGCACCACACCACACACAAAGAACACCACACACACACACAACACACACCAACACACTTCTTAGCACACAACCACACAGATCAACACACACCACACGACACACACACACACCACCACCGCAATATACAAATATATATAGGTATAAAACGAACGAGCCCCGCTCCCCATCCCTCCCACACGCAGGGAGCCCTCCCCATCCCCTTCCCCACAGCAGGGAGCCCTTTCCCCATCCCCTCACACACTCAGGGAGCCCTCTCCCCATCCCCTCCCACACTCAGGGAGCCCTCTCCCCATCCCCTCACACACTGCAGGGACCCTCTCCCCTCCACCTCACCACACTCATGAGCCCTCTACCATACCCTGTCCACACACCAGGGAGTCCTCTCACCCCATCCCTCGCACACTCAGGGAGCACCTCAGTCCCACATCCCCTCCCACACTCAGGGAGCCCTCTCCCCATCCCCTCCCACACTCAGGGAGCCCTCTCCCCATCCCCTCCCACACTCGCAGGGAGCATCTCTCCCCATCCCCTGCACACCACTCAGGGAGCCCCTCCCCATCCCTCTCCCACACTCAGAGGGAGCCCTCTCCCCCATCCCCTTCACCACTCCGGAGCCCCATCCCCCCACCACCCTCCCCACCATGGAGCCGCCTCCACATCCCCATCCCATACTCAGGAGCCCTCTCCCAGTCCCCCCACCCCCCCTGTTCAGACAGAAAAGAGGTACATGCTGAGAGAGGCTGTCTCCGGCAGCGCCAGGGAAGAAATGCCATCAATTCCTTGTTGTTTTATGAAAATTTACAACTTTGTGCTGGAACTTTATGAGTGGCTGGGCGTGGGGATTGGCTAGTACCGGTCATGTGGGCCGTGGAGCTGTGAACATGAACTTTAATGATTTCCCATGTGGGCACATTGCTGCAGTGTTCTGGCCACCGCACCTTGGGTCGGATCTGTGTCCTCCTCCAGGGCTCCTGCGCCTATACATTGTGTTACTGGTGCTATATAAGTGAGCAGCAGTGTGAGGGGCAGTGGCCAGCCTGCCACCCTGGGCTGCTTTGGGGGGGGGGGGGGGGGCAGGGGGGAGGGGGGTGCTGTGTGGCACTGGAGGGGAACAGGACAATCTGCTGCAGCTGCTGCACACACTGGGAAGAGCTGCTGCATTTTTTCACACAAGGAAGTTGCTCCATTTTGCAGAGAAAATGACAGAAAGTGTAAAAGCAAAGACAGGGCAAGTAGGACAAGAAAGAATGCCTCCAGGTCAGACCCACCCTGGGGGCTCTCAACTCAGCCCAACAGCCCTCATGAGAAGCTGCTATGCTGAAAAGGTAGTAAGACAGCAATTCAATAATCACTATGAACGGATAGAAAGCCCATACACCACACACAACACACACACTCACCCACACACACACCACCACACAACCACAACACACAACACACACAAACACACACAGCACACACCACACACAACACCCACACACATCAACACACACCTTTTATACACATATAGTGTGTGGTGTGTGTGGCACAGACACACACACATACTTACTAAATATCAAGTGTGTTGTGTGTGGTGTTGTGTGTGTGTGGTTGGTGTGTGTGGTGGTTTGTTCGTCTGTGTCTTATGCTTTGTATCCTTAAGGAATAGAATTGGGATAAACGTTTTTTTCGTTGGTCCAAAACGGAAAACTTGAAACTTTCTTACGCATAAATATATTAATTGACCAGTTCTTTAATGAAACGGGATTGTCTCTCAATGAACACTGGCAGTTATGTCATAACACCGGGGACGCATGGATTCCAGGCCTTCAGCGCACACTCTTATCCTTCACTAACTGCCCTGTCGGTGGGGAACAATAGCTTTTTCCATATGAATTATCATATAACAATAATACTCCATACATCAAACAAATACTACGTACTTAACATGATTCGACTGTACCACGTTTCAGTTGCTTACCAAAGATGCATTCTTCCCACCTGATCTGATACTCTAGATAGCAAGTCGGGTGCTGTTATATCACACAGACACTAAGTACTAACTACACACGTTATATCCCCTGCACAGATAGTGCATGTTTACGTTCTGTAGAGACAACACTGGAGGGAAAGACAAAAAACGTTCGCATGTCACATAGTAGGAAGATGGAGATGGTAGAGTAACAGGAGTCGGGAGAGAGCAAGAGCGTATAGGCAATGGAGCAAGATGAATGACATGGCGAGAAGAGAAAATGAGTATATATATATATAATATATATATTATATATAGTATATAATTAATATATATATACAATAAATATAATAATATATTTATTTCTAAAAGATCTACATTCTAATATTAGCTCTTAATAATATAAGACCTATTACTTGTAGACACTTGTAGATTGCCTGTATATAGACACTCACCTAAATGTATGCTATATACTTGCATTTTATCTAATATAAAAACGGTTGTAGTTCTTTTTTTTTTGTTTCAATGCAAAAAAAAAATTGATGTTCCCCTCCAGTATACAGTTACCTGATTAGCTTACTATTCCCACCAGTATGACTTATGCGCTTATCTTCCTGTCCTGGGGAAATTGTGGGGGTGTGTTTGCATCTTTCAAGGCTTTTGGCGTCGTACGATTTTCGGTCAATCACTAATGGTTATTGCTGCCATTACTATAGTCGCGTAAAGCGCCACGCAGTCCACAAACTGAAAAACAGTCAGAGCTGCAACGACACAAGCTTTGGGTACAAATAGAATATAATAATCATAATAATCATAATAATAAGTGCAATATAAAAAAATATATAATTATATTATTAATATACATATTAATAAAGAATAATAACATAATTACATGTAAATCCATACAGATGCCTTATTAAAAAATAAATAAAAAGGGGAACACCATTAATTCTTTTTTCCAAACAGGCTTTTCTTAGGAAAGCAGCCCTTAATACTGCATACAAGTAATGACCTGGGGGCATGTGAGATTCTTGTGACTTCCATGAAAAGAAGGACTTTAATGTGAAAATGTAACGTGTAACACGCGAGCCAGTGCAAGGCAAAGAATAGTTCGAACAGTTAAGGAGAGGGATAAAATACTATTCTGAGCCGCTATAGCAGACATATCAGTGCTTAACAGAATACAGATATAGTGAGAGTAGAGTTTATATATATATATATTATTATATATAAGATATTATAATATTATACTATAATATATATGATATTAAGATATATACATGACAGGTACGGATCAAATACACAAATAATACTTTCTGTAACACTGGGGAATATTACAGAGTCCTTACAAATGAGACACACACATATATAATATCTCCACTGTAAACATCGGGATATATTACAGAGTCCCTTTACACTATACAACCATCTATGATATATACTACTCTGTACCATTCGGGAATATACAGAGCTACACGACATATAGATCATCATTATCCAACACATATATATATCTCTAACTGCTGAACACGAATATTAGAGCCCTTACCAATACATACATAGAGATTATAGATATACTATCGATATATAATTCATTATGAATTATACTATACCATACTTAGACATCGGGATAGATATTAGACAGACCTTTAATGAATAGCATAACTATAGATATATATAATAGTACATTGCGGTAACACGGGAATTCCAGAGCCCTAAACATCAACATATAGAAAATAATAGAACGCATCAGAAGAAGGTATATTAATAAGGCTAGTATACTATAGATATTATATACATATCTGTGACTACGGGAATTATCAGAGCCCTTTACACACAGCCTATAGAGAATATATAGTATAATATATATCTATAATCTAGCTGATATCTAATATATCTATATAGCTATGAATATCACATATCTGTGACACGGGAGGAATATTACAGCCACCTTACACACACATATATATATAGTACTCTAATATATATAATATGATATATATATATATATACATATCGTAAAACGGGAATACTTACAGAGCCCTTTACACCCAAGATATATATTATTATATTTTATATATATTATATATACATAGATAACACAATCGGTAAACCCGGAAATTACAGAGGCCTTACAACACACATATATTGATATCTATAATATATATATATATATATATCTATAATATATACATATCTGTAACACGGTGAATATTACCTTACAGAAGGCAATTACAGCATACATAATATATCTACATTCTTTGACACGGGCATATTACAGTCAGCCCTTACACACAGACATAGATATATATAATATATATATATATAAATATATATATATATATAATCTATATCCTTCTATATATATATATAATAATCTATATATTATATATATATCTATAGCTATATCGATAGTAACATACGGTAAACACGGGAATATTACAGATGTCCTCTCTCCGGTCCACATACAGTAAAATATAGTATATAGATTTATAGAGATGATAGAGAGATACGACTGGACAGAAAACACGGAGAGACAGAGGCCCCTTAAACATACATAGACAGATCATCTATATAATAGATAAATATAAGATACCATATCGGGAACAAACAGGGAAAAGAAAAAAAGTCCAGCGCCTTACAAACACATACGCAGACAGATAAAATACAGAATCTGTAACACGGGAAGATGAGCAGAGCCCAGGGACACAGTGACCCATACAGAGATAGAAAGACAGATCTGTACACGGAAATTACAGAGGCAACCCCCCTTACAGAACTCATAGATGAGAGATACATATCTGTAACAACGGAATATACAGAGCCCTATACACATACTCATAATATATATATTATATATATATAATAATATAATATATCTGTGTACCACGGAAATATTACAGAACCTTGACACATACATACATACTATAAGATATATTATATATTAACTTGATATATATATATATCTATTAATATATATATATATATATATATCTCTTATATATATACACAACACATCTCTGCTCTGCAAACCCCCCTTACTATTTCAGCTGTTTATTGGACCACCTGACCAGAAAGGGTGGTGATGCCCTGTCCTGTTTGTTGTAATGAGATATATACTTGTGTAATTGATATAAATGTATCGCATGCAAGTATTCGCTGCAGTATTCACGGGAGGCGAGAGAAGAAATAAAACACCTGGTCTGTCGGTTTTGTAAAAAGCGCGTTATCTGAGCAGCAATGAGTGCCAAATACTGAGCATTACATATCAGTACTGAGCCCATTTCTACCATGCAAATGGGATTGGGAAAACAAGCAGGTAGTGAGACGGATTAAGGGGTTGCAGAGGGATGGGGGGGGGTAATGTGAATGAGTGGTGACGTGACCACAGATAATAGCCCCACTCCCCGAATGTGGAGGGGGGTAATTGGCATGAGGGGTACAGTGACCAGCATATAGCCCCACTCCCCGGAATGTGGGAGGGGGGGGTAATGTGATGAGGTGACAGTGACCAGCAGTAATAGCCCCACTCCCCGGAATGTGGGAGGGGGGGGTAATGTGGTGAGGGTGACGTGGACCAGCATTAATAGCCCCCTCCTCTGGATTTGGGAGGGAGGGGGGGGGGGTAAAATGTGATGAGGTTGACAGGGACAGCAGTAATAGCCCCACTCCCTTCTCTCTCGCGAATGTGTGATGGTGGGGGGGGGTGGTCATGTGATGAGGTGACAAATCAACCAAGCAGAAAGCCCCCACTCCCCGGAATTTGGTAGGGGGGGGGTAATGTGATGAGGGTGACAGTGACCAGCAGTAATAGCCCCACTCCTCGGAATGTGGGAGGAAGGGGGAGGTACTTGATTAGTGGTGACATGCCAGCAGTAATAGCCCCACTCCCCCCGATGTGGCAGGGGGGGGGGGGTAATGTGATAAGGTGACAGTGACCAGCAGTAATAAAAAGCCATAAGCCCCACTCCCCGGAAATGTGGGAGGGGGGGGGGGTAATTGGTGAGGGTGACGTGGACCACAAGCAGCCTAATACCCCGAACAAAACACAATCGGAATGTGGGAGGGAGGTGGGTTAAAAAGATCAATGTGGGATGGGAGGGGGGGGATTGGGAGGGAGGGTTTGCTCTGAGTCTCCCCCCATGACCGAAGAGGATATTTGATGGCCGCATAATCTTCCACACTCTCCTCGAAGTGGGGGAGGGGGGGGGGGTATGTGATGAGGGTGACAGTGAACCCGCAAGTAATACCCACACCCCTGGAAATGTTGGGAGGGGGGGGGGGGGTAATGTGATGAGAGGTGACAGTGTGCACGACAGTAATAGCCCCAACAATCCTCCGGAAATGTTGGGGGAGGTGGGGGGTGTATGAGGGGGGTAGATGTTATTATTTAATGGAGGTTGACAGTCCCACGATAATGCCCCCACTCCTCGGAATGTGGGAGGGGGGGGGGGGTAAATGTGATGATGGTGACCAGTGAACCCAGCATAATAGCCCCCTCCTCGGAATGTTGGAGGGGGGTGGGGGTAATGATGATTAGGGTGACAGTGCACCAGCAGTATAGCCCCACTCCCTAATGTGGGAGGGGAGGGGAGAAGAGGTGTGAATGTGGATGAGGTACAGTGACCAGCATAATAGCCCCCACTCCGCGGAAGGTGGGGGGAAGAGGGGGGTGGGGGGACTCATAAAAGTGATGATGTGACAGTGACGCAGCAGTATAGCAGCCCACTCCTCGGAATGTGGGAGGTGGGGGGGGTAATGTGAATGAGGTGACATGGACCAGCCAGTAAATAAGCCTCTCACTGTCCTCGGAATGTGGGATGTTAATGGGGGGGGGGTAATGCAATGAGGGTTGTCAGTGACCACAGTAATAGCCTCCACTCCTCGGAATGGTGGGATGGGGGGGGTAATGTGGTGGAGTGGACAAATTGGACCAGCAGTAATAGCCCCACTCCTCGGAATGTGGGAGGGGGGAGGGGGGGGGGTAATGGTGGGATGGGAGGGGGGGGATGGGTGATGTGGGGGGGGTTGGGACTACTCAAGCAAAAATTTCTCTGACGTGGGGCGGGGGGCCGGGGGGGGGGGCTGGTGGGCTTGTGGGGGTTTTGCTGCGTCTCCCTGAAACCCAGGAAGAGAATAGGTTTAAATTATGGCCGCATAATGCACCGTCCTGAACACCCACTCCAGTTTTCCCTACCTCGTAATGTGGGAGGGGAAATGGGGGGGGTAATTTGTGTAGGTGAGGGGACATGGTGCTGTGTATAGTTGTGGTACAGATGGGTGGTGTTGACTGATTACTCCCGACCGGAAGAGATGATTGAAGGCCAGCAGTAATAGTCCCCTGATGGGCCCAGCCTTTCAATGACTTACTACCACACAAAACCACAATCAACAAAAACACCCGTAAAGTGGTCCGGGGTCAGGGCCGGGCCGTGGCCCGGGTCAGGGGTCCCTGGCCAGGTCTGGGGCAGGGGCCCGATGGTCAGGGGTGTCCGGGGCAGGGGTCCCGGGGGCAGGGGCCTGGGGCAGGGTCCCGGGGCTGGGGTCTGGGGCAGGGCCTCCGTGGCTGGGGTTGGGGCAGGGGGCCACGGGGCTGGGGTCCGTGCAGGGGTCCGGGGCAAGGGCCGGGGCAGGGGCCCCTTTGCAGGGGTCCGGGTCAGGGGCCTGGGCGGGGGACCCGTGGGCCTGGGGTCTGGGGCAGGGGCCCTGGGCTGGGTCCCCTGGGGCAGTTGACCCGGGCTGGGGTCCGGGGCAGGGGCCCGGGGCAGGGGCCCGGGGCAGGGGTCCGGGGCAGGGGCCCGGGGCAGGGGGTCCGGGGCATGGCCAACGGGGCAGGGGGTCCGTGGCAAGGTGTCCGGGGGCAGGGGCCCCATGCTCGCAGAAAGGGCCCTGGGCAAGGGGTCCCGGGGCAGGGGACCCGGGGCAGGGGGCCGGGGCATATGGGTCCTGGGGCGAGGGGCCCGGGGCTGGGGTCTGGGGCAGGGGCCCGGGGCTGGGGGTCGGGGCAGGGGCCCCGGGACTTGGGGGTCCCTCTGAGCAGGGGCCCGGGGCAGGGGCCCGGGGCAGGGGTCCGGGGCAGGTTTCCGGGCAGTGCCCCGGCAGGGGCCCGGGCATGAGGGGCCCGGGCTGGGTCCGGGCAGGGGCCCGGGGCGGGGCTGGTGCAGGCCCCCTGTTGCACTTCCCGTGTTTTGTTTGGTGGCATTGGGACCGGAAGTCCTGTGAGGGAAGTGATTTCATTTCCTTCCCGGTCTCTGCTCACAAACCTGGCTAATATCTGGAGAATTTCCCAATAGATTATCTGTGTGTTACCCGCATTTAAATACCCTGATATGTTACCCGTAATTTAAATACCCTGATATGTTACCCGCATTTAAATACCCTGATATGTGTAAGCTAACCCGTAATTTAAATACACCTGATATGTTACCACCCGCATTAAAAAAATACCCCGATATGTTAACCCCGGCAAGGTAATAAAACAAACAACAAAAATGATAGGAAAAAAAAAAGTTTACCCGGCAGTTAATACCCTGTATGTTTACCCGCATTTAAATCACCTGATATTTACCCCCGCCATTTAAATACCACTGATATCTTACCTACCCGCATTTAAATAACCTGATATTGTTACCACGACTTAAATAGACCTGATCTGTTACCACGCATTTAAATAACCTATAATGTTACCACCCAACGCTATTTACTAACGCTGAATGTTTACACCACTGTCACACACCACAGGCGGGGTTTGACTAAGCACCCGATCCTTTCTCCAGAGACCTGTGCAAAAAAACCTTCCGCCCGCGATCCAGGGCAACCCACAGAGAAACGGGGCCCCACCGAGAGAGACAGGGAAAAAAAAAAAAAAAAAAGAAAAAAAAAAACAACCAAAAAAAAAAACCCCAGAATTGAAAACAGAAAAACCAAGAAAGAAAAGAGCAATCCACAAAGCCTGCAGGAGGAAAAAGAGGAAAACTCAGCAAAGAAGGCGGGGACAGGGAAAACGCGAACTCCTGGAAAGACCATCCAGTGTTCACACCGAGGGGACCCACAAAAACAACGGCAACAAGCAACCACAACACACCGCCTTTAATCCCCTGCTATGTTACCCCGCAGTGAAATAAACCGGAGAGGGTGCCCCCAGTAAAGAACACGTGAGAGGGTCCCACCCGCAGTTAAGAACCCTATAGGTTACACCCATTTAAATAACTGAGATGGTAACCAAATCATTTAAATAACCTGAGATGGGTAACCCACGAAGATAAATACCCTGATATGTATTACCCGCAGTTAATAAACCTGATATGTTTACCGCCCAGCATTTAAATACCTGATATGTTACCCCCCCACGCATGTAAATACCCTGGATATGTTCCCCCACCCCGCATTTAAATAACCGGATATTTACCGCATTAAATACACCTGATATGTGACCCGATTTAAAAACCTGATATGTTACCAATACCCAAAACCGCATGTAAATAACCGATATGGTTCCCGCATTTAAATCAGAAATAACCTGATATTTACCAACCCGCATTTTAAATAAACCCGGATAATGTTACCACCCCCGCATTTAAATAACCGGATATGTTTACCACCCCGCTTTAAATGTAACCTGATATGGTTCCACGGAAATTTAAAATAACCTGATATGTTCCCCCCCCACGCCATTTAAATAACCTGAATATGTTCCCCGCATTTAAATAGTGCCTGATTATCTGCACTCACCGCTTTAAATAATACCCTGATATGTTAACCCGCCTTTAAATAACCTGATACTTACAAAAAAATACCCCAAGCATTAATAACCCTGAATGTTTACCCACCCGCATCTTAAATAACCACTGTATGTTACCATACCACCAAAATAAAATAAATGACCACGCCCGAATCTTCCTCCTGCCTGCATAGTGTGGGATCACTTGGAACAGCTTTCCCAAAAAAAATAATTACCTATATATATATAGTTGTATTTGTGTGTGTTATAGATATACATATGTGTTACTCGTTCTGTATTCACCAACTCACAGAGCAGTTATTTGGGGGGATACCAATGTTGCACAGCCCCCCCAGCCACCCCCTGTGGGACCCCCCGTGTGATGCCTTTGCTGTTTTACAACTAGTAGGATACTGATGTAATTTGCAAATGGACATTATTTGGGCTGCTAAATGATTTAAGGCGCTAAACATTAGGAGCCGCGGTAAGTAGCGGGCATCATGTGCAGCCGCGGGGAATCTTCCTGGTCTCCTGCGTTTTTTATTAAACATGATTAATTTTTCATTAAAAGACAATTTCCCGCAAAACGGTTCCGATTGGCCCTTTTCTATAAGTGCTGAGTATTTACACCGTGAGACTCGTGGGGACACGGTGAGATCCCGTGACACCCGAACCGAACCGCGCGGTTGTGTGTCTAAAGGGAATAATAATAATATCAATAATAATAATAACACTGAAATAGGACAGGGTGGATCCAAACATCTCTGCGGCGGAGTACAGCAGCCTGGGAAGGTACATCACAGGACTAATAATCATTAATTAATAATAATAATATATAATACATGTAATACTAAATAATACTGTAATGAAAAATATTATATTGTTAAACGAATAATACGAATACTAGTACAAGAACGAGTAAAATGCTATTATATATTAATAGAAAAATAACATAGACAGTACACATAACTACGTAATAAAATATATTTGGTTAATACGAATAATACATAATACTAGTACAAATACTAGTAAAATGCTATTATTTCTTAATAGAACATAACTACAATACATAACTAAAGTAACAAAAAAAAAATACACCATTAAATAAAAAAAAAAATAATAATATTTATAATTAAATAATACATAATACTAGTACAAATACTAGTAATAAAAATAATAATATTATTAATATCCCATAAGACATAATATTACTAATACTACTATTAATTATTATACCAGTAATACAACTACTACTACCGTAATATAGTAATAACCAAATATAAAGAAAATAAATACGACTCAGGTAATAATAGTAATAGCAATAATAATAAATAATACTACTACTTATAAATAATAATAATAATAATAATAACAAATACTATTGCAATTAATAATTGTGAAAATAACATAATAAATACACACACACATAATTGACGGTGGGTGGGATTGGGGGAGCTGTGGGATGTGTGTGGGGAGGGGGGTGGGACTGTGGACGGGTGGAGGGGGGGGGATGCGTGGGACGGTGTGGGGGGGGTCATGTTGTATATAAGTGTTTCACATTTCACTAAGCCCACAAGTTTCCCCCCTGCTTCCAATCCACCAATCCGCATTCCTTCATTCCCAACAGTCATAAAGTAGATTGAAAACTTTGCGCCCCCCGGGCAGGGAGAAAGCGCCCTTTGTAATAGGCGGGCGGTCTCAAATGTAACCAGCGCAGCGCGCAGGAAAATGTGTCCTTTTATCCCATCATCTCTAAAAATCTTTCTCATTCTTGGATGATTGTTTCACAAAAAAACACATAAACACCCCTTACCGTCTCAGCGCTAAGTAGCGCTGCCTGGAGATACCGCAATACAGATATATGTATTATTCTGATTTATATATGATATTTATTTATATTATATATACATTTATTTATATTTATTTACATAGTGTGAGGAATGGGATGTTATGTAATAAAATCCTTTATTCACTAGAGACACCCCGCTATCCAATGATCCCCTGGATAAGACAGTGCAAGTGAATACCCCTAACCCTAATACCCTAATACCCTAATACCCTAATACCCTACTACCCTAACCCTAATACCCTAATACCCTAACCCTAATACCCTAATAATCATTACCCTAAATCCCTAACCCTACCGGTGCAACGTTACAACAGAAATAAACTCCAAACTCCGTCTTTTCCTGGCTCACCCCTGGGCTTGTCCGGAGAGGGGCAGATAATTCTCCGGTTACACAGAGAAAGAAATCCTCCTCCTCGGCCTTTCCATCGGACTTGAAGGGGGGCAGATCACCCCAGCCCTGTTCCGTAATATAAAAACGCTAGGATAATCTTGTAATCATAAAGTGTCACGTATAGATATAGGCAGCTACATTAAAAACACAAAGGCACGCAGGTTATATACCTCTAACTGCATACTGTCCCAGGAATATACCTCTAACTGCATACTGTCCCAGGATATACCTCTAACTGCATACTGTCCCATGATATACCTCTACCTGCATACTGTCGCCAGGATATACCTCTAAACTGCATACTGTCCCAGGATATACCATCACTTTGGCATAATGGTCCCCTATAAGACCTCTAATGCATATGTCCCCAGGATCTAACCTCATAACTGCAATAAACATGTCACCTAAGATCATTACACTTAACTGCAACTGTCCCAGGAATCCTCTGACGGGGCAATACTGTCACCCAGATAATACGTCGAACTGCATACGTGGTCCCAGGGATATACTCTACCTGCATACGCCCAGATATACCTCTACGATGCATATGTCCCAGGATTACCTCTAAACTGCATACCTGTCCCCAGGATAATACTCTCAAACTGCATACTGTCCAGGGATATACTATAACTGCATCTGTACTGTTCCCAGATAGACCCTACTGCAATACTACTGGTCCCAGGATATAACAATCTACCTGCATACTGTCCCCCCAGGATATACCTCTACTCATACTGTCCCAGGATATACCATCGTACCCCGCATACGTCCCCCAGAATATACCTCTAACCTAAACTGGGCAGTGTACTACTGTTCCCGGATTACCTCTACCCCTGCATAAGTAACCGCCAGTATATACCTGCACTGTCATACTGTCCCAAGATACCTCTAATTGCATACTAGTCCCAGGATATTCCTCGAACTGGCAATAGATAGACTGTCCCAGATATATTCCTCTAACTGCATACTATCCCAGGATAGAGCCTCTAACATGCAATACTAATTCCCAGGAATACCGCTACCCGCATCCTGTCCCAGATATAACCAACCTCCTAACTGCATACTGTCCCAGGATATACCTCTAATGCATACTGTCCCAGGATATACCTCTAACTGCATACTGTCCCAGGATATACCTCTAAACTGTCTACTGTCCCCAATGATATAACCCTCCCCCACCTTTTTACCTTCATCTGTCCCCAGGATAGACCTCACTGCATATTGTCACCCAGGATATACCTCTAAATCCTCTACTGCAAGTTACGTCCCCCAGGATATACCTCTAATTGCATACTGTCCCAGGATATATTCCTCTACCTGCATACTGTCCCAGGATATACCTCTAATTGCATACTGTCCCAGGATATACCTCTAACTCATACTGTCCCAGGATATATTCCTCTAACTGCATATTGTCCCAGGAATATACCTCTAACTGCATACTGTCCCAGGATATACCTCACTGCATAATGTCCCAGGATATACCTCTAACTGCCAACGACTGTCCCAGATATACCTCAACTTGGCATACTGTCCCAAGAATATACCATACTAACGCATACTGTCCCAGGATATACCTCTAAAAACAAATAAAAAAGCATCCTGTCCCAGCATATACCTCTAACTGATACTGTCCCAGGATTATATCCTCTACCGCCTACGGTCCCAATGTGACTCTAACTGCCAACTTACTTGGTCCCGAGGATATATCCTCTCACTGGCATACTGTCCCAGATATAACCTCTAACCTGATACTGTCTCCGGATATCCTCACTTGCATAATGTTCCCAGGTTACCTCTAACACTGCATACTGTTCAAGGTAATACCTCTAACTGCATACTGTCCCAGGGATATTACCTCTAACTCTGCCATACTGTCCCAGGATATACCTCACTGCATACTGTCCCAGGATATACCTCTAACTGCATACTGTCCCAGGATATACCTCTAATTGCATACTGTCCCACGATATACCTCACTGCATACTGTCCCAGGATATACCTCTAACTGCATACTGTCCCAGGATATACCTCTACCGCATAGCGGTACCCAGGATATACCATCACTCTACTGTACCAATAACTCTACCTTCTTAACTAGCATACTGTCCACAAGGATATACCAACTCAATTTATACTGTGCCAGATATAGCCTCTAAGGCATACTGTCCTCAGGAATTAACCTCTATACTGCATATGTCCCAAGGACATCCTCTACCCACCTGCATACAACTTTCCCAGGATATACAATCTAACTGCATGACTGTCCACAGTATATACCTCTAACCTGCATCCTGGTCGCCCCGGAATAAATACCATCTAACTGCCGGGCCTCACATAAATTCACGCAGGATATACCTCTAACTGCCCACATTCCCAGCATATACCTCTAACTGCCCACATTCCCAGGATATACCTCTAACTGCATACTGTCCCGATATACCTCTACCTGCATACTGTCCCAGGATATACCTCACTGCATACTGTCCCAGGATAATACCTCTAATTGCATACTGTCCCAGGATTGTAATATGCCTCTAATTGGCATACTGTCCCACGGATATAACCTCCACTCTGCATACTGTCCCCAGGATATCCAAAAAAGAATCTAAACCTGAATACGTCCCAGGATATCCTCTAATTGTATACTGTCCCAGGATATACCTCTACCTGCATCGGCCCAGGGATATAACCATACGTGAACTGCATAGTGTTCCTCCTAGATATACCTCGAACTGCAATACTGTCCCCAGGATATTACATCGTAACTGCATACTTCCCAGATATACCTACACGGGCATACTGGTCCCAGGATATCCCGCTAAATGCATACTACTGTCCCAGGAGAGACCAGCTACCAGCCCACATTCCCAATAAAAATATCCCGCTAGAACGCCACAGTCCCAAGGATAATACCTCGAACGGAACTGCCCAATTCCCAGGATCGACCTAACTGCCCACATCCCGGATAACCTCTTGAACTGGCCACAATTCCAGGATATACCTAACTGCCACATTCCCAGGAATACTGCCCACATTCCCAGGATATCCCTCTAACTGCTAACATACTGCCCACATGTCCACCAGGGACTCAACTCTAAAAAACTGAACCCACATCCCCCAGGCTAGACCTGCTAACTGCCAAGCATTCCCATGATCTACCCTGCCCACATTGCCCAGGATGATAACTGCCCACATTCCCAGAAATAAAATAAACAAAATAAAAAAACCTCGAACTGACCCCATATTCCCCAGATATTAACTGGCCCACAAATCCCAGGATATACCTCACTCAACTGCCACATTCCCGATATACCTCTAACTCTTGCCTCACATTCCCAGGAATATAACATCGTAAACTCTACGAAACCTGCCCACATCCCAGAAAAAAATAAAAATAACCACTCGAACTGCCCTGCCCCATTCACCCAGGATATAACTCTACCAGACCTGCCCCCATTCCCCAGGATATACCATCTACTCTGCTCTGCCCACATTTCCAGGATTAACTGCCCCCCATTCCCCGGATGATACCTCTAACTGCCTCACATTCCCAGTATATATCCTCTAACTTCACCACAAAAAAATCCAAAAAAGAATCTACACCTCTACAATACTGCCCAAGATTCCCATGATATAACTGCCCACATATCCCCAGGATTACCTCTAACTGCCCACATTCCCACGGAATACCACTCCCCCCCCTTAACCCCCTACACATAAACGGCCCACATTCCCTATGGAGATACCTTTACTACTGCCCCAACATTCCCAGGATATACCTGGTCCACATTCCAACAAAAAGAATAAATATACCTCTAAACATGCCCACATTTCACAGGATATACCCTCTACTGCCCACATTCCCAGGATATACCTCTAAACGCCCCACATTCCACAAGGATTACCTCTACGAACTGCCCACATTTCCCCAGGATATATACCTTGTCTAACTGCCACATTCCCAGGACTCGTACCATCTAACTGCCCCCATTCCCAGGACAGTACCCCTCTAACTGAACTGCCCACAATTCCCGATGATATAACTCTAACTGCCCACATAGTCCCAGGAGATACTCTAAACGCCGAACTAACTGCCCACATTCCACCAGGATTAGTACCATCTAACGGCCGAAGACGTGCCCACTTCGCCAGGAATATACCCGCTAACTGCCCAACATTCCCAGGAGTACCCGCTAAACTGCCCACATTCCCAGGATAGACCTCGAAAACCTGCCTCACATTCCCAGATATACCAGCACTAACTCCCACATGCACAGGATAATACCTCTAACAATGCCCAATATACACCGGATATACCTCTAACTATCCACATCCCGGATATACCTCTAACAATTAACCTCTAAACTGCCACATTCCCCAGGATATAACCCTAACTGCCCCCATTCCAGGATAATAAAATGCCCACATTCCCAGGATTACCTCTAAACTGCCCACATTCGTCCAGGAATACCTCTAACGCCCACATTCCAAAATGATATACCAACCTCGACTGCGCACATTATTCCCAGGATATACTCAACTGGGCCAACTTCCCACATTCCCAGGATTACCTCTAACTGCCCCTCCCAGGATATCCTCTAACTGCCCACATCCCGGTATAACTCTACTGCCCCACATTACATATATAACCTCTAAACTGCCCACATTCCCAGTATATACCCTCACTAACTGCCCCATTCCCAGGATACACCTCTAACTGCCCACCATTCCCAGGTACAACACCTTAACTGGCCCACATTGCCCAGATTATAACGACCCACATTTCCCAGGTATACACCTGAACTGCCCACATTCCCCGTTAGATCACTGCCAATAAAACTGCCCAACATCCCAGGATAATACCATCTAACTGCCACAATTCCAGATATACCGCTAACTGCCCACATTCCCAGGATATAACTGCCCACATTCCCAGGATATACCTCTAACTGCCCACATTCCAGGATATACCTCTAACGCCCACATTCCCAGGATATACCTCGTAACTGCCCACATTCCCAGGATATACCTCTAACTGCCCACATTCCCAGATACACACCTCTAACTGCCCACATTCCCGGATAGAAAACTGGCCCACATTCCATGATAATACCTCTAACTGTACCCACATTCTCCAGGCAGTACACCTCTAACTGCCCCAATAATCCCAGTATATACCTCTAACTGGCCACACATTCCCCGGATATACACCACAAAAATCTAACTAACTGCCCACAATTACCAGGCTAATACCTCTAACGCCCCCATTCCCAGGATTACCGTCAACTGCCCAAGCACATTACACCAGATAATAACACAATGTAACTGATCTGCCCACAGTCCCCAGGGGGGATATAACTCTAACTGAACTGCCCAACATTCTCAGGGATATACCTCTACTGCCCACATATCCCAATTCCCAGGACATACGCTCTAACTGCCCGATTCCCGGATATCCCGTCTAACACCCACTTCCCAGATATACCTACTAAACTTCCCACATTCCCAGGAATATCCTTTATAAACGCCCATATTACCAGAATACCTCTAACTGCCCCATTCCCAGTATATAACTCCCCACATCCCAGGATATAACACTCCTAACTGCCCACATTTCCTCGGATATAACCATCTAACCTCCCACAATTCCCAGGATATACCTCGTCTAACTGGGTGAAACTGGCCACACATTCCCCGGATATACCTATACTAAAACTGCCCACATTCCCAGGATACCCCTCTAACTGCCCATCATTCCCAGGAGCATCTCTAACTTGCCCACATTCCCAGGATATACTCGAAAACTGCCCCACATTCCCAGGCTAACCCCCTAACTGTTCCCACATTCCCAGGATATACCTCGAACTGCTACTGCCCACCATTCCAAGAAATAAGCCTCTAACTGCCCCCATCATTCCCAGATAGGCTCTAACTGCCTTCTTCGCCCGAGGATACCCACCAGACTAACTGCCCACATTCCCAGGATATACGCCCACCTTCCCAGGATTCACATCTAAACTGCCCACATTCCCAGCTTATTAGACGTGCCACATTCCCATGATATACCTCTAACTGCCACATTCACCAGGATAGACCTCTAACAACTCCACACATTCCCAGGATATACTCTAACCTGCCCACATTCCCATGGATATACTGCCCCCTTCCCAGGGGATATACCTTCTAACTGCCCACCTTCCCAGATTCCTCTAACTGCCACCATTACCCAGGATATCCTCTAACTGCCCACATTCCCCAGGAATACACCTCTAACTGCCCCTTCCCAGGGATAAACCCTAACTGCCACATTCCCAGGATATAACTGCCACATTCCCGGATATAACCTTCAACTGCCCAACATTCCCAGGCTAACACCTCAATGCCCACGTATTCCCAGATCTAACCCTAAACATAACTAGCCCAACATTCCCATAAATATACTCTAAAACTGCCCACTTCCCAGGATATCCCGCTAACACTGCCCAACATTCCCCGGATATACTCACTAACTGCCCACATTCCAAGGATATACCTGTTAACGAACCTGCCCACTTCCCAGGTATAAACCTAAGACTGAACATAAATCCCACATTTATTGTTCCCAGGATAACCTCTACTTGCCCCCATTCCCAAGGACATACTCTAACTGTCCATCTGCCCCACATTCCTGAGTAACCCGTAACAGCCCAGCATTCCCCAGGATATACCCCTCTACCTGCTAAACTGGCCCACCATTATCCAAGGATATACCTTAACTGCCCCAATAAAATTACCACGGGATATACCCATCTAACTGCCCACCTTCCCAGGAATATAACTGCCCACATTCCCAGATTACCTACTAACTGCCCCATTCCCAGGATATCCTCTAACTGGCTGCCCCATTTCCCAGGATAACCTCTACTGCCCCCTACATCCCAGTTATTAACTGCCCCACAAAAAAATTTCCCTGGTCACCTTATCGCTCTAACTGCCCACATTCTTCCCAGGATATTCCCTCGAACGCCCACATGCCCAGGGGGGGGAAAATACACCTCTAACTGCCCACTTCCCAGGAAACCACCTCTAAACTGCCCACAGTGTCCCAGGATATAACTGCCACTGCCCAGGATAAAATATAACTCTAACTGCCCACTTCCCAGGATACCACCTCTAACTGCCCCCATTCCCAGGAATACCTCTACTGCCACATTCCCAGGATTACCTACTAACTGGCCACATTTCCCCAGGATATACCTCTAACTGCCCCATTTCCAGGATATACCTCTACCTGCCCACAATTCCCAGGGATAACCATGTAACGGCCCACCATGCCCAGGATTACTCTAACTGCCCACATTCCCCTCCCAGATATAACTCTAACTGCCCACATATCCGACACAGGAACCATACACTCTAACTTGCCCCATTCCCATGGAATATGACCTCTACTGCCCAATTCCCAGGATATAGTCTGCCCAGCAGTCCCCAGGACATACCTCTAACTGCCCACATTCCCTGGATATACCTCTAACAGCCCACATTCCCAGGATATACCTCTAACTGCCCACATTCCAGGATATACCTTTAACTGCCCATATTCCCAGGGATATACCCCATCTAACCTGACTGCCACAATTCCTAGGATATACTGCAACTGCCACACATTCACAGATTCCTCGACGTTGCCCCAATTCTACAGGATTATCCTCTACGCCCACATACCAGTAGAGACACCTCTAACTGCCCACATCCCAGGATATATACCTCTAACTGCCCACATTCCCAGGATACACCTCTAACTGCCCACATTCCCAGGATACATCTCTAACTGCCCACATTCCCAGGATATAACTCTAACTGCCCCACATTCCCAGGATACACCTCTAACTGCCCCATTCCCGGATATACCTCTAACTGCCCACATTCCCAGGATATACCTCTAACTGCCCACATTCCCAGGATACATCCTCATGAAACTGCCCACCTTCCCATGATATAATCTAACCTGCCACATGTCCCAGATACACCCCTAACTGTGCCGCCACCTTCCCAGGAGTATACCTCTAACTGCCCAACATTTCCCGGATACCCTCTAACTGCTGCCCACATTCCCAGGATATACCTCTAACTGCCCACATTCCCAGGATATACCTCTAACTGCCCACATTCCTCCCAAGGATAATAACCTCTAACTCCCACTTCCTCAGAATACCCAGGTCTACTGCCCAGAAAAAACAAAAATTGTCCCCCACCCCCCCCCCCAAAGATTAAGCCCCACCCCTCTAACTGCCCACATGCCCAGAGTAAATACCTCTAACTGCCCACAGTCCCCGGCTATACCTCCTTCACTGCCCACATTCCCAGGAATAATACCTCAAATGCCACTATTTCTCACAGGATACATCTTACTTATCTAACTGCCCACATTCCTTCCCAAGATATACCTCTAACTGCCCACATTCCCAGGATATAACTCTAACTGCCCACTTCCCAGGATATACCTGTACTGCCCACATCCCAGGATCTACCTCTAACGCCCCACATCCCAAGGATTAAACACAAAAAAAAAAAAATACATACACTGTCCCGTCCCAGGATATACCTCACTGAACTGCCGCCCCACATTCCCGGATATCCTCTAAAACTGCCCACAGTCCCCATGATATCACCTCAAAAACTGCCCATATTCACAGGATATACCTCTAACTGCCCACATTCCCAGGATACACCTCTAACTGCCCACATTCACAGATATAACTGCCCACATTCCCAGGATATAACTGCCCAGATTCCCAGGATATACCTCTAACTGCCCACATTCACAGGATATAACTGCCCACATTCCCAGGATACACCTCTAACTGCCCACATTCCCAGGATATACCTGCCCACATTCCCAGGATATACCTCTAACTGCCCAAATTCCCAGGATATAACTGCCCACATTCCCAGGATATACCTCTAACTGCCCACATTCCCAGGATATAACTTGCACCCACATTCCCAGGATTATACCTCTAAACTGCCCCAATTCCCGAGGATATAACTCTAAACTGCCCACATTCCAGGATAATACCTCTAACATGCCCACATGTCCCAGGATATACTTCAACTGCCCCACAACTTACCAGGAATAACTCCTACGTAACGCCCAAAATTAACCCAGATAACACTCTAACTCCCACATTCCAGGATATAACTCTAAAACCTCTAAACTGCCCACTTCATTCACGAAAGAATATAACTGCCACATTCCCCAGGATAAAAAAAAACAACCTCTAACCTGCCACACAGTCCCCAGGATATAACTCCCACATTCCAGATAACACCTCTACTTAACTGCCCACATTCCCAGGATTAACTGCCCACATTCACAGGATATAACTGCCCACATTCCCAGGATTTACCTCTAACTGCCCACATCCCGGATAAACTTCCCACTTCCTCAGGATTCCATCTAAAAGCTGCCCACATTCCAGTATCACCTCTACCTGCCAACTGCCACACATTCCAGAGGATATCTTACGCTCTAACTGACCACATTCCCAGGAATAACTGACCGCCCACAGTTCCCAGATCACCTCTAAACTGCCCACATTCCACAGGATCACCATCTAAACTGTGACTGCCCACATTCCCATTATATACCATCTAAACCCCCAACTGCCCCATTCCCCAGGATATACCTACTAACTGCCCACAATTCCCATGATATACCTCTAACTGCCCATCAGTTCCCAGGATCACCTCTCCTGCTGCCCACATTCCCAGATACACACCTCTAACTGCCCCACTATTCCCAGTATATAACTGAAAGCACAAAAAAACAAACACATTCCCAGATAACACCTCGAACTGCCACACATTTCCCAGGTATACACACTCTAACTGCCCACATTCCCAGGATATAACTGCCCACATTCCCAGGATATAAACTCGACCATGGCCCACATTCCGGATACCCCTCTAACTCCCCACATTCCAGATATACTTACTAACTGCCCACATTCCCAGGATAACAACACCTCTACTAACTACTGCCACTGCCGCCCACATTCCCCGATATAACTCTACTCCCACAGTCAGTACATAAATACCTCTAAACTGCCCACATTCCCAGGATATACCCTAAAGAAGCCTCTACTGCCCACATTCACTAGGCTATAAACTGCACCACATTCCCCAGGATATACCAATCTAACTCTAAACGCCACATTACCCAGGATTACGCTCTCAACTGCCCACATTCACAGGATATACTGCCCACATCCCAGATCATACCTCTAACTAACTGCCCACATTCCTCCCAGGATATAACTGCCCACTTCCCAGGATATACCTCTAACTGCCCACATTCCCAGGATATAACTGCCCACAATAATCCAGGATATAACCTCTAACTAACTAACTGCCCCATTCCCAGGATACCCTCTAACTGAAACTGCCCACATTCCCACAGGATATACCTCTACTGCCCAAACATTCCCAAGGATTTGACCTCTAACTGCCCAGATTCACCAAGGATTACCTCTCACTTGCCCACATTCCCCAGGATATAACGGCCAACTGCCCACATTCCCAGGAAACGCGCAATCATGTCATATTCCTGCACATTAACAACACACCACGTTTGGGATAAGGGAACTACATAATTTATCAGGTGTTTATTGCTGATCACCATAGGTATAAAATGCGGTATTTGTCTGGAAAAAAGTAGTGATGCATGATCACAGGGAGAAAAAACATGAAAAGCGTTATTTATCAGTGTTTTAATTGCATGATCACGGGAACATGCTTTAGTTATCAGGGTTGATGTTATTGCTTGATGCACATGGTTACCAGCGTTATTATCAGTGTTATTGGCTGATCACATGGTAATAGATACATGGCGTTATTTTCACTCCAGAGTGTTATGCTGAATCACCTGTATAAATACCATGCGTTATTTTCAGGGGATTTTTGCTGATCACAGGTTATAACATGACATCAGATAGTTACAGGGTGTTATTGTCTGATCACCGGGTATAACAAATGCGTTATTTCTCAGGGTGTTATTGCTGATCACAGGGTAATAACGCTTTATTTCTCAGGGTGTTGGCTGGGATACACAAAAAAACAATAAAAAAGGTTAATAAACATGCTTTCTTTATCACAGGGTGTTATTGCGGCTCACGGGTATAACATGCGTGTATTATATCAGGGATGTTATTGCTGACCCAGGGTATAAACATGCGGTATTTATCAGGGTGTTATGGGCTTGATCACAGGGTATAACATGCGTTATTTATTCAGGGTGTTATTGCTGAATCAGCAAACTGTGTAGTAACGCGTTATCTATCAGGGTGTTTTGCTGAGTGCGACATGGTTGCATGGTTTTATTTTATCAGGGTTTAATTGCTCCGATCAAATTGCTTAATATAAAACGCGTTATTTCAAGGGTGTATTATTTGGGCTGATGCACCTGGTATAACATGCGTTATTTATCATAATGGTGTTATTTGCTGATCACATGGTATAACATGCGTGCTTTATCAGGGATTATTTGGCTTATCACATGGGTATAAACATGCGTTATTTATCAGGGTGTTTATTGCTGATCACAATTGGTATAACATGCCGTTAAGGTATCAAAGTGTATATGTGCTGATCACAAGGTATAACGCGTTTTTTCAGGATGTTATTGCTGATCCAGGGTAGAACATGCGTGTTATTTATCATGGGTGTTTTTGCTGATCCACAAAATGGTATAAACATGCGTTATTTATCAGTGTGTTAATTGCTGATCACATGGTTATAACATGCGTTATTTATCAGGGTGTCTTGCTGGATCACATGGTATAACCATGCGTTATTTCCGGGTGTTTTGCTGATCACATTGTATACCAGACGGTTAGTTTGTCAGGTGTGATTCTGATCACATGGATATATAACATGGTTATTATATTCATGGGGGTTATTATATGCTGATACCGGGTATAACATTCGTTATGTTATCAGGGTGTGTATTGCTGGACACAGGATATAACATAGCGTTATTTATCAGAGGTGTTATTCTGATACACAGGGTATAACTGCTTATTTAGCAGGGTGTTATTGCTGATCACGGGATAGACATGTGCGTTATTATCAGGTGTCATTGCTGATCACATGGGAATACTGCGTTATTTATAGGGTGTTATTGCTGATCACAGTCTAACATGCGTTAGTTATAGCAGTGTGTTATGGCGGATCACAGGGTATAAACATGCGTTATTTTCGAGGTGTTTTATTGCTGTCACAGGGATAATAAAGCTTTATTTATTCAGGTGTTAATATTGCTGATCACATGGTAATAACATGAACGTTATTTATCAGGTTGTTATTGTCTGATCCAGGGTTTATAACATTGCGTTATTTATCAGAGGGTGTTATTTGCTGATCACAGGGTTATAAAAAAGTGGCTTATATTTTATCAGGGTGTTATTGCTGATCACAGGGTATAACACGCGTTATTTATCAGGGTGTTATTGCTTTACCCTGGAACAATGAATGGACTTTTTTTGCTTGTGTGGTTTCCCAACAAACACACAGTATTTGCGCCTGCGGATATCTGTGGCTATAGGTTGGAGCATTTGCTGGTGTATTTCTTTGGGAGGGCTGCTGCTTTGGTGGGGGGGGGATCCCCAGCGCCTGGAAGCCCCCCTTGGGTGCTATTTGGCAATGTGAGGCGCTCGCCATTGGTCAGCCCCAGATCCTATGCTTGTATTTCCTCTGTCCCTCACTGGCACCCGGCCATCCCCCCTCAGCTAAAACCCAATCTCCGATAAACTACTAATAGCTGAAGCACTTGGGCTATAAAACACAACAAATCACCCGGGCAGGGGAGCAGCCACCTCCCAATGAGCTCCTACTTATTCAGCCCCACTTTCCCTGTGAGCCTGCCCGCGGGGCAGGAGCCCTTCCTGGGGCAGGTACCCCTGTACCCCTCGGGCTATGCAGACCCTTTGAGGCACTTCCCTGCTGCCTATGGGGCTTCTGCAGCCCAGGACAAGGGGTGTCCGCCCCCCCTCCCCTATTACCAGCCGGCCGGAGGGGCATACAGCCGGACAGCAGCGTGTGACTATGGGGCAGCCGGCTGCTACCCGGACAAGGAGCCGCCCTGCGCCCTCTCCTGCCTGGAAGGGCAGTATCCCCAGGAGCAGCGCAAAGCGGGCGCTGCGCAGTGCAAGCATGGCTACGAGGAAGGGGACGAGGCAAAGTGTCCCACGCCGGTGTACCCCTGGATGCAGAGGGTGAATTCGTGTAACAGTAAGTGTGTAACTCGCTCACACGCCCCACTGACACACACACCATGCACGGTACTGCTCAGGAGCCCCCCCCCCCCCCCTTCCCCCCCCCCCCAGCCACCCCCGCCTGGTCTCTGTCCTTCTCCCTGGGGTAACATGCCATGGAAAAGTTCTAATAATCAGTCCAGAAAGTTTTACCCTCTCACCCCTCTCTCACCCTCTCTCTCTCACCCTCTCTCTCTCACCCTCTCTGTCACTCTATCTCACCCTCTCTCTCACCCTCTCTCTCACCCTATCTCACCCTCTCTGTCACCTTCTCGCACCCTCTAATCCTCCCTCACCCTCTCCCACCCACACTCTCTTTCACCCTCTCTCTCTGACCATCTCATCCTCTCTGACTCTCGCCCTCTCTCATTCACTTTCACTCTCACCCTCTCTCGCTCTCACGGCCTCTCATTTAGAAAGAGTTGTAACTGCCCCATATGTATACATTAAGAGAGTTGTAACTGCCCATATGTATACATTAAGAGTTGTAACTACCCCATATGTATACATTAAAAGAGTTGTAACTGCCCCATATGTATACATTAAGAGGTGTAACTGCCCCATACAGTATGTATACATTAAGAGAAAGAGTTTTGTTAACTGCCCCATAACAGTATGTAACATAAGAAAGAGGTTGTAACTGCCCCATATAGTATGTATACATTAAGAAAGAGGTGTAACTGCCCCATACAGTATGTATACATTAGAAAGAGTTGTTACTGCCCCATACAGTATGTATACATTAAGAAAGAGTGTAACTGCCCCATACAGTATGTATACATTAAGAAAGAGGTGTAACTGCCCCATACAGTATGTATACATTAAGAAAGAGTTTTAGTCTGACCCCAATACAGTATGTATACATTAAGAAAGAGGTGTAACTGCCCCATACAGTATGTATACATAAGAATGTGTTGTAACTGCCCCATACAGTATGTATACATTAAGAAAGAGGTGTAACTGCCCCATACAGTATGCTTATCATAAGAAGTGTTTGTAATAGACTGCCCCTACAGTATGTAATACATTAAGAAAGAGGTGTAACTGCCCCATACAGTATGTATACATAAGAATATATGCCCGGAGAGCTGCGTTACACATGTAATGAAATCTTAGTGTGATTAAGCAGTCCCAGAAGAGATTTCAGCAAGTGACTTATTGCTGGTTTAAGTGCAATGTTTCCTCAATCAGAAGTGAGGGTCTCCGCGTAAAGATGCTTTGTTTGTTTCTTTTTAAGGTTGAAACTGAAGCCCATTTATCAGGATATAAAGTGCTGAATCCATTAATGCACAGGAGTTGTGGGATCAATACATTTCATTATCGCTTAAATGCTGAAATCTATTCTTGTAACCGGTAGGGGGGAAGCGGATAGGACACCTTCATCTCTGATAGAACAGTTACATATAGCAACCTAAATACTAAGTCTGACCACAGTCAGAAAAACTTACATATATACTCGCACACATACTGTATATTATATATATATATACTCTCTCACATACAGTTACATATAGCAACCTAAATACTAAGTCTGACCACAGTCAGAAAAACCTATATATATACTCGCACACATACTGTATATTATATTATATATATATATCTATATATACTCTCTCACATACATTTACATATAGCATCCTAAATACTAAGTCTGACCACAGTCAGAAAAATAATATTAACTCGCAACATACTGTATATTATATATCTAATATAACTCTCTCACATACAGTTACATATAGCAACCTAAATACTAAGTCTGACCACAGTCAGAAAAACTTATATAAAAAACCCTCCCTTCCCCCCCCAAATACTCCCCCTTCTCCCCCCCCCGCGACACACACATAATAATCTCCCCCCAAACCCGCTCCCCTTCTCACCCCGCCCCCCCGCTCCCCTTTTCCCTCTCCCCCCCCCCCGCCCCTTTCTCCCCCCCCCTCGAACCTTACAACAAATACTCACCTATGTTCCACAAATTATAAATAATCTACCTATTACGCATTTACAACTCCGGGCAACGCCGGGTCTCTCAGCTAGTACTGTATATTATATATCTATATATACTCTCTCACATACAGTTTACATATAGCAACCTAAATACTAATTCTGACCACAGTCAGAAAACTATATATATAACTCGCACACATACTGTATATTATATATATTATAAACATGCAAAGGAGCATACAGTAATATTTGCTATATATATATAATATACAGTATGTGTGCGAGTATATATATAAGTTTTTCTGACTGTGGTTAGACTTAGTATTTAGGTTGCTATATGTAACTGTATGTGAGAGAGTATATATATATATATATTTATATATGATATAATGATATATATTCTATATTATTATAGTATAGGATTATCTCTCTATCCTCCTCTATACCGTCTTTGTGAATAGTCTAGTTCTGGATCTGTGTGTGTGTGTGTGTCTGTGTGTGTACCGTTCTCTCCTCTCTATCTCTCTCTCTTCTCCTCTCTCTTACTCCTTTCTCTCTCCTCTCTGGTGTGTGTTTTGTGTTCCTCTCTCTAGCAACAGGCACATGCCAACCAGTAAGATGTTGCGATATTATCTCCTTCTCTCTCCACCGATACCTTAAGATAGCAACCGAAAGACGAATCGACCCCCACGGCAGAACAACTTCATATTAGACGCCACACCGACTGTAATCTGAGAGGTAGCGAATATAGAGATAAGATAGTAATACGCTATATCCTCCGCCGCGCCTCACAACAGGGACTGATAGACAAAACCTCACCGACGAAAGGCTAACCACAGGAAAAAACTTCAGATATAGACCGCACACAAGACGGTAGCTTATATAGATAGGCAAATTTAACGGGGTGCGCCGGTGCATGTCTGGCTATAGATAACGCGCGTGCACAGAACGTGATATTAGAGAATATCCCTAGAAAAAAAAAAAAGAGAGAGAATCGACGCGAAGGATAACGACATCAGCCACAACACCATAGATTATAGAATATCGACATAATCTCATATATATAGAAGAGCTATAGATCTTAAGAGAGAGACAGAGAATGGCAGGTACACACAGACAACACACACACACAACACATGGATAGAGATCCACTATATGCTACACTATCTCTCGCGATATAGATATAGAATACACACATACGCACCCATATATAAGACGGCAGATAGATATATATCTTGCATGCCTATACACAATCTAGAGAGAGTTGGTGATTGGGGGTGTACACAATCCATAATGCATATTTTTAAACATTAATTCAGATACAATTCACGTCACCAAAACGAATTGAAAATGACT